>DWNJ01002218.1:0-10800 GCA_018250275.1 Udranomia eurus
TAATCTTTTGGGTTCTATACTCTAATAAAGACCCCTAAAATGGTTTTCTCTTAGGTATCTTCCGTGTACAGACAGCAGACACTTACAGATTTATATAATATAATAAATCTGTAAGTGTGTAATGTAATGTATAGATAACAAAATTATAGGGGGTATCTTTGCAATGATATATAGTGACAGATAGTACTTATGTAATGTAATATAACTTGACTACGTCAACACATTTACTACGCAATTTACCCTTAGAAGTACGATCCAGTAACCGCGTTCACTCTTGTTTGACTTAACACAGCATAGCGATATGCCGGCACAACATAGTTGCGTATTCACGAGAGCTTCATGTAGTAAAAGTTATTCATTACATGGCCATTAACTAGATGTTATGAACGTCAATTCATTACTCCCTCATGTAACGCGAGCGCTAGCGATTACGGAAGTAATTATAACGAAGGAGTAAAATAATAAAAGCCTACCTGAGATCCAAAGGTTGTATCCAACTTTGTCTATATTAGTACGTAAGTATACGCGGAATGTCGGCCAATATACATAGATTAAGATTTTATTTCGATGTGAATCAGAAAGCATAATTTATGCCTTGTAAATAGTTATCAATTATAGTGGATGGTAAGATTAAAAGCACTTTTTTTATAACATAGAGGCGGCAAACGAACATGCCAGATCATTTGATGGTAAGTGGTCAATGCCGCTATAGAATTTTGTAGTTAACCCAAGACACGATCGAAGTTCTTTTTTAAGTCTACTACAAAAGCGGTGCTGCCCCTAAGGGCTAAGATGGAGCGCTTCGAATTAGCGTATCAAGTTTAACACACCCTTCAGTCTAGAACCCAGCAGCAACAATACTACTGTTATAAGATAGGAAGGTGGTACCGCCACACCTGTCTGCTTTATTACAGTAGTGTTCTTGCTGCTGTGTTCTGTTTTAAAAGATGTCAGGAAGACACACTTAGTCGAGGCGCCGGTGCAGGACTAGTCCTCAAGGTCAGCAACGCAGTTGTGGTCGAAGAAGAAAGAACTTCGGTCCTGTCTTGGGTTGATTACAGGTGTCCATGGGCGGATAACCACTTACCATCAGGCGGACTGCATGCTCGTTGCATTCCAGTCATAAAAAAGGTAGAAATATCTGTAACAAATATACCGCTAAGCTTGCATCGTCCCTACGATATATCTACGAGTATCTGTGTCTATTTCGACGCGAAGTGGCAAATAGTGCGATTTCTCATGTCACCATGACAACGCGCATTACGGATGCATGTCGGCAAATTGATACAAATTGGTGTGACGACGCGATGACGTCGGACACTCGGTGGTATGCAATATACATTCTGTGACAACGTTAATCTGTGCGGTAGAGCGCTAGTAGCATAGACTTTTACAACGAACACACCTAGGAAATGCCTTAGAAGTTTATAATATAGCCTGATTGTGCTTGATTTGTCAGTGATGTGATATGAGTGTCAAAAACTTGCAAAATATTTTCACGTTTTGAAGGTATTAAGAGCGCATTATAGAGACATCGGACAGCACGTGGAGCCGTATCTAATATTCATTCTGTGACAACGTTAATCTTGTCCATGGCCAGTTGTGGCCACTTACCATCAGATGGACTGCATGGTCGTTTGCTACCTCACAGTTATAAAAAAAAATTGATATTCTAAATTGATCGATCTATAAAAGTACTGAATATAAAATAATTACAAAAAAAAGGGTTTTACCTAACTGAGTTAAAAATCGTGTTATTTGATTTTTCTTCCGTGCGTTAAACTCGAATAGAGCCGCAACAATCCTAAAATCGAAACCGCTTTGTTTTCAGATTTCTTTATAGAACGTGATGTGAATTCAGTTTCATAATTGTTGGAAAAAGAGCACACTTTGTTTTTATTGGACCCCTAAAACCTTAAAAGCCTGGGGCCACTGGGGTATTAGCTGTGAGCGCTCTCATTCTTTTTTTCAAATCGTTTAATTTTCATTGGCCGTTTAAAGCTGCCAATATATTACGTTGGCTAAGAGTGGGAATCACGATCGAATTCGATACTTTAGCGGACCCCGCAATAAGAAACCGAGTTTAATTTCCTTCGTGACGTTCACTGCCGCTCCTCGCCTATTAATTGATTACATTAGAAATTCCTTTGTGATATATCGCGGCGATTTGTTATGTAACAAAACAATTCGCTGTAAAACTTTTGTGCGGTTCTGTAGACGACTTTATATAGAACATTTCGTGGTTCGACTCCGGAGGCACGCCTTATAACAGATGTGTTCTAACTGCTGTGTTCTGGTTTGAAGTGTGTGATCGGGAAGACACACTAAACTGAGGTGATCCAACTTGGCCCTCAGGGGTAGCAGCGCATCTGCGATCGATCTGAGAAAGAACTTCGACCTGTCTTGGGTTGATTACTGGTGTCCATGGGCGGCAGTGACCACTTACCATCAGATGGACTGCATGACAAAACAACGACATAAATACATTATATGGTTACTATTTCCATATAATCGGTATATACAAAAATATATGTAAAAATTTACAGATTGCATATTGGAAGCTTATCATGTTTCTCAGAGTTATGCCAATTCGGCATAGCTTCCGATTGTCGATATGCCGATTCGACATTCCCTAGGCTGATTCGGAATTAACAGCATGTTTTATTGTACAATAAAATATGAATAAACTTCGAGAAATTCCCATAATTATGAAATGATACACAGACGTTTTATGTATACACATATTGACATGTGACTGGGGAATTCAAAATTAAATTGGAAAATTGTGAATTATAACAGTAGAAACATAATCATTGAAGCGATAGTTGCTGTAAGGGATTTTTTAATAGGATGATTTAAGAAATTCTGCATAAGACCGAGTTTAATCTCCTCCGCGATATTCAGTGCCGTTATTCGTTTATCCATTGGTTGCTCGTATATAAGAAATTCCTCGAAAATATTGTATTGTTAAATCAAAATATTTGATTTAACAATACAATATTTTTCCTAATCGTTTCATGCTTATTAATATTAGTATGCGTATGCGTTTATACGTTTGTAAGACAAGAATAATTATGTAACATATTCATACGTAGAAGTATTTGGTAAGTACGATGCCTTTATCTCGCCAATTCCTTAGAGGGCGAATTCATTTATCATTCGAAACAGTAGCCAAGTGGCTTAAATAAACGCAAGAACTGCATAAATTTCCGTATGTTTTGCATGAAATCAGTAAATTCATCTTGTCAGTTATGAATAGGTAATTTTAATCTGACGTTCGGACTATCTTTTCCGGTTCTATGTAAAATTCAACGTTAAGTTGCTTTATAAAGTATGAAATGACAAGTTTACTAATACTATTTTTATGTTCATAATTTATTACTAAAGTTATAGGTGTATCAAGCGTTAAATTCGATCTGCGAGGTAACCTAAACGCGATCTATGTAAAACATATAATATATTTACTGACAAGAAGTAATTTAGAAATGTTGTCATAAATCTAAAAGACTACTCAGAGATCCCACCTCTCGACAAAGATTTAATCTTACGACCTAACGCTTACAATATTCCAATAGCTGCTTATCACTGCGCCTAGCGCCAAGCGTAAACTCATTTTCTTCTAAACAAAGTGTAGATTATATGTATCTATCATAATTTATGACGCGATCAAACCCGGTACTTAACGATTATGAGGTGAGGAGCGTAGTAATAAATGAGGCTGCTCTATTTAAGAGATGCGTTTGAATAAATTGAGTCGCTTGGCGTTGGCCTTACGTTATAAAATATGTACTTATCGTACAGAATATTCGTTATCTGAATAATATGTCGCTAAATGCATATACATCTGACTAACTTATTTCTGGACCTTTTGACTTTATTTGCATTATAATATACCCATACCAACATCGATAACAATAATAACAGTGAATAATAATAAATAATCTCATATGTTATTAATGTTTTTTTTCTATTTAAATTAATAATCATTTTATAACAAGTTCAAACTGTATGAAATTTACTACCATTTACTTTAAAATCAATATGCTCTTTATACGAAGCGACGTTGTTGTTTAAAAGAATGTAAATTGCGAGACGCCACATTTTTCGTATGTCCCAAAGGAGTCTTGGTTAATTTATTATAGGTATCGGCTTGCAAGAAAAGCGTACTTTACACAGTCGGTTTTCACAATATTGCGTGAATAACTTTTCAGACGTTATTGCTTGCAAGTATAAATGCTTGGGTTCGTTAGTGTTCTCGTAGCAACTCGATCGTGATAATGGAAACTTACGTTTTTGTTTGCGAGTTATAAGAACGCGCCTCGCCGCCTCAGTCCGTGTATTGACTAGCAACGAATAGATTTTTATGCGATATGACTCTTCGCCACAATAAAAACAGTCGCCGCAATATAAAGTTAGCACTCGCGGCCATCTCTTTTGTTTTTCTATTTTTTCAATTTTTATTTTGCGATCGAACACAAATTCGAGACGTTAGAATTAAAAAGTAGAGAGATTTCGCAGCGTTTCGGGTGCAGATTTTTTTATCAGACAGGGTCGTAGAATACCCAATTTAACTAATAAGATATACTTTGCGACGATATACGAGATAGACCTGCGTTAGTTCGCTTCTCTCTTTGAAATAAATCTGTATATAAGGCAACGAGCGCGCCGTGTCGGTTTAACTAGAACTGAAAACTTTAAAAAATAGAACGAATGAAACTTATTAAATAAAGTGTGCGTTTTTAACTGGCTTAAACCTGACGAAGAAGTAGAAGAAGGCAGACCACCTGATGCCAAGGTCACTGCCGCCTATAGACATCTGCAATACCAGAGGAGACTTCAATGCATTGACGGCTTTGACGATGAGCTCTTTTTGTGCTACATTTACGTTACAACCAAGAACCTCATGTCGTACCGCTCGAGGAATATTTCGGAAGGTAGTAAATTTTTTGATCAGTCTATATTTAAAATAACGGAAATCCAAGCCTTAGAAGGAAGTAATTTTTTTGATCAGCCATTAGTATTTAATATAGCGATAAGTAATTAAATATTATGTTTGTCATTTTTCCCGCCTCGGAGCAGTGTTATAGAAGTTGCGAGTTAAATATATTCAATTAATAACACAAAGTACAGCTCTATGACCATTAATCAAACTAACCTTCTACTTTCCTTTAAGGTCATGGGAAACGTGTGCTCTGTATTGTTTTGACAATTATATGGATGGTGCACTTGTGAGGTCAATCAATTATGGACTAGCTATAATTGCTTTAGTGCATGTGTTGTTTTATTAAACGCTGTTCTCACTCGTAAACTATTATATCATTCGTTTTTATTTTAATAATAGTTATAAATCTAATCAAATATGAAGCAGATTTTTATTAGGGAAAAAAGGATATAAACTTTAACAGTGAAGGGGTCGAACCTAATTCAAGTAATGGAGTTTTAATAAAACCTCTCATTTTCTGTAATGCTGGTCGTGAAGTGATAATTTAACATTGAAATATTATTATTATATGAGTTTAAACTATAAGATTGTTTTTTTCTAAGTTATGATTAATATCTAATAAACCAGTGGTTTCCTTGATGCAAGCCTGAGATTCGAACCCGCACCCTGAAGTGCGCCAGTCACATCTGTAGCACAAAGCCACTCGCGTGCACGTCTACAAGCAAATTACCATTACCATTACTTGTAATACGCCAGGAAGAGAAATAAACTGCGTGGACATTATACGCGACCACTGAACCGTTGCTAGACAAAGCCTTGCCCGACTTCAATGAAAATAAAGGCAAAAGCTCGTTGTAAGCGGCGCTGGGTGGTCTATGTCTAGCACTGTGCTCTACTTGATATGTTTGTTCGTGACATACGAGTACACGTTTTAGCAACTAACCAGTAGTTTAGGACCACCCACGTGGATATCATTTATTTACTACAAACAGGTTTCCTGAAAGTTACGGGTTACATAGCCTAATCCCAGTTGGACTTAATGTATATATGTAAAATTAATTGTATCTCTTTTCATCGTCGGTTTACTCGTCGAGATACTTAACGTATTCTTTTCTCGCAATCACTATTTTTACCATAATAATATTGTACCATTACTGTAGTGTGTATTTGCGACTTAATCACTGATATTAGCAAGTTCTAGCACAGGCCCACCTGTATGCAGAAATAATTTATATTAAACCGGAAGATAAACCTTATAAGGCTACAAGCATGAACGATCTACTTAAACATACTTAAAAGCTTTTAAGCCCGCCTAATAGGCCCTTTGCAATATTAATGATATTTATAAGCCTACTTAATTAGTTTAGTTACAGTTAGAACACACTGTAACGTTTTAGTAAACGGCCTGTAATGACTATAAAGAATTTTTCACACTATAATTAAATTTTAGTTCATTTACAAAGTTTGGTAGTTAAATGGTGTCTTATTACCTATGTGGGTACAGTAGGCGAACTAAAGCAATCCGTTCGCTATTTAATTATTGTTGCCATAAATTTATTTATCGACCGTAAATCAATCCCCAGGCTCGATCTCCACGCTCACAATTTATTATTATTGCACTAATTTAGCCTCTGAGCTTATCTTCTAACCGCCACTTTACCAGAAATACAGCGTTGTGTGGCAAACTACAAATTTTAGGCACAATAAATCGTCGGCCATCGCTATCATTGTTGTGATTTACTATTTCATCGTTTCCGTCGGCCACGACCGCGCCGTTTTCCTCACAATATCTGGGTAGCTCGTGCGCAAAGTTAAGAGAGCCTAGGAAATTGCTCCTTCCCCGACAGTGATTGCGGCCGCCTAATGCGCCGCCGCCTGTTGAAATAACACGGCGGCGGCTTCCGCGTACCTTAGGAAAATATTTATTTATAAGAAAATTGATAGCTCCACCGCGATCCCACTGCCGTCATTAACGAACCATGAGAATCCTCTGTCGTCTTTATTTCTTCTCGTTAAACTGGCTCCATTTTCCCTCGCTCCGGTACGAGTCACTCGATTTCATTCATTGTACACGGAGCATCGGGCCGCCGTTCACTAATCTCGAAACGCCAGTTGACGACGTGCTCGCTTCCCTTCTATTAACGAGTAACAATTGTAAAAAGTATGAGTCTTGGTTTATTGTGCAGTAGCTATGATTGTGGGGTTCGGTTTACTGGGAATTGCATGTCGTCGGGATTGTTGTCAAGTTTTTATTCACCGTGGGTGGCTCGCGTTCCACGTTGTGGAATCAAAACGTGCGAAGTATTAATCGTACTTTTTTCCATCGAACAATTAATCGTCCGAGCTTTGTAATTCAATGGACGCAATAACAAATAGTGTCCAATCTGTAAAGTAGATAACGTTCTTTACAAGCGACTATAAAAACAGAATAGCATTGAGTTTGTTTGTAATTTAATTAAGCTGTGGCTGCCGATCGTATCTGGATGAAACTTTATGGGGACGGCGCGGGCGAATAACACGAGTATTGGCGGAGGGAGATTTATACTGAAAGTGCGGCACGGAACGGCACGGAGAGCCATTGTTTAGTGACAAAATACTTGAATCTCAATGTTTCCAAATAGACGACCTAGGCGTCTCGAGTATTGGAAGGGTCTACTCACTTTCTAATTCGTACCTTACAAAAGAACGTCTCGTAGCACGTAGAGCGGACGTGTATCGCCTACGTCTACGGAATCTGTCCCCGCGAGACGTTCGTTGGATGACTTCACTCGACCCACTCGCCCAAACAATCCGGTGATGCGTCGGAATTCGTGCTACATTTGAATAATCTCACTCTCCACTGTTTTCTCGTGCGAGCAATTTCATTACGGCTTAATTATACGATCATGTGGAGGAAGTCGTTCTTTCATTGGTTTCTTGTGCTACTTTAGCTTTTTGGTTACCTATACTCAGTGACGTTCTCAATATATGTGCATAGATAATGATTAGGTCTAGTATAATTTAATTATCCGAAATTTATTTTCTAATCTGAAGGTCCGCATTCCTTGTTCACCTTCATCGATAGTAAAAATTAGCACTGTGTTAGCATAATCTGTATACGTTGTACGTGTGTTAGTATAGAAAGATAAAAGAAAATAATCAAATTAATTAGTCCATCCGGACGAAGTATCAGGGAATAGCCAGTTAAGTTAACTTTGTTCGACCAATATATCGCATCGAAGCTATTGTTCGCCGAATACAAACGAAATGTATTCTAGTCCATTTAATCTATTTAGAAACAAAAACATGCTGGACTAGAATTAAGTATCAGATTAATAGTTCTACAATTGGCAAACATCCAGCTCGAAATAAGACAATGCGACTAGTTACTAGTCGCGGCGAACAAAATAAGAGGAATACATAAACAATGGACATAAGAAACCGCAAAACATAGAAATAGAAAGCTCATAGAGAAAGGGCTACATAGAATCGTTGAAGCGCTTTTTTGTCTTTGTTACGATAAGTTACAAAACGTGGGCGCGTGGCGCGTTCGAACAGTTTCGGAATTAAAATGCACTTTCAACATTTATGTGATCCAAATGCTGGGGGTCTTTTAGCGAGATCGCTTCTTGAAAAGTATCTACGTCATTTTCAAAAAACACGTAACTCATATTACATAAAGAGATGCACATTTATAAAAAGTACATAAAAATATGTTTTATTCTATATTACTAATTGATTTTTACTAGAAGTAATTGGTCTATAAGTCTTAAGACAATATATTTTATAGATTTTTTTAAATCAAAATATCCTTCCAAGACGTGGTCTGTAACAATTGTTCCAGAACACGTCTTGGAAGGATCATTTTATTTAAAACTACAACTTAAAATAAAACATAAGTAACAATACTACACATAAGGAAGACGCGTTATTACAATCGAGTCGAAAAAAGCTTCAAAGATTCGGGCCAAGTGTAACGAAATTGAAAGCCAATTCACGTAATTACACCCGCTTTATTAGATAAATAGAAATAAAAGTGCCAGTCATTCATTTCTCGCGCATATGATATCTAATGATTATTACCATTTCATAAAGTTAATACCGCCATTATCGTTATCCGCACTCGGCTGCGAACAATCAACGACGTGTGTCTTTTCTGTCGCTAAACTATTAAGAATATAATTTTTCTTTATTCTTCTTGGGTTTTTTAATAGACGAAAAAACGATGGAGGTTCTCAATTATACGATTATATGCGACACATATATTATATGTTTATAGTTTGACCACGCATAAGTTTTTATAGAGTTGACCAATGTTGATAATTCTTTTTTACTAACCCTAAGGGAAGAAAAATAGGTGATACTTAATTGTTCACTTAGTGATTTTAATACTGAGTTGTGTATAGCCTTATCGTCGGCTAATTTTTTTTGTTTTAAAGTACTTGTATATTATTGAGGTAGCTAAACGAGCATGCAGTTAACCTACATGGTAAGGGGTCACTGCTGCTAATGGATTTTTGTAAGCAACTTATACTCAGTAAACATGATTTGTAATCTCGTAAGTAAAACTATGTTTCGTATAAGAATAAATTATTTAAACCTAACCCAGTCGAAATCCTCCAAATACGTTGCTACCCCTAAGGACTAAGTTGGGGCGCCTCCATCTTTCGTACAAATTCCTTAATCGCAATTAGTGCATTCTGAGTTTGCCGTCATCGATAAATACTTGGCCGTTGGGATAACTTGTAAGCGTAATTTGTATTAATATTGTAACCACTGGTACACGTAATAAATCCCAACTAATATTATAAATGTGAATGTAAGTTTCTTTATTACGCTGTCACGCCAAAACTATTCAAGCGATCGTCATGAAACTTTGTACACTATATTCTTAGAGGTATCAAAAAGGACATGGATACTTTTCAATTAATCGAATAGAAAAAGGACGACTACTACACTACAGGCATGTAGAAAATATATTATCCTTCAACAGAACCCTTTTACTATGAAAATAATAATCACATTCCCATTATGAGTGACTTGATATAAAAATATAAATCACGTGCAATTTTTTCACTTATCTCACTGTACGTGCGAGATGTGAAATGTGAATCATTCAAGAGGCTATGAGCGATTTTACAACATTTTTATGGAGAACGAGATCAGCTCCACGAGGTCAGTAAAGTATTGGCAAATTCTTGTACAGTGTTTACCACTCTACTACGCATTAGTTATTGGATTAACTATTCTAGTTGACTATTAAACTTTTTATTTATTGAATAATATCGGTAGAAGGTGTAATTGTGGTAATATATTTTTTATGCCGTCTTAATGCAACTGAAGCTATCATACTGAAATCAATATCGATTCACAATCGGTGTCAGCCGTCTTTTAGGTCTGATTAAACTCACCGAACAAACCAGATCCATAACACGAATTAGCTGTAAAGATAAACATTTCAATTCTGCTCGACATTCATTAATGAGACGTTCAACTTTTTGCTCATTTTAGCGAGTTTCCGCCTCAATGCCGATCACGGTATACCACGGATGAACGGGCATCCCAGTTTGTTAAACAAATAGTTTTGTAGTGCAGTAGTGCAACAGACTCGAATTCCTCAATCGGTTAACGGTAGCGTGCCTAAACAAAAGCGAGTTGCTTTTGTTTAAAACTGTAACCAACTGTGAAAGGTGGATGTTTATTTTTGTGCCGTACAGACGATTAGAGCCTTCAAATTTGGTGAGTCCGTTCAATGATCAACAAATAGTAAATCGCGCGGAGTTGGTTTTTTATTGTGTGTACATTTTGAAGGTGGCAGAACCTTTTACGGTACGACTCCGGAGGCACCACCGCCACACCTATTTCTGCCTTATAACAGC
>DWNJ01002219.1:0-10800 GCA_018250275.1 Udranomia eurus
AAATATAATAAAGTATTAAAGAAAATAATTAATATTTCGTTTGTAGGGAAATTGTTGACACACACCCATTCTGTGTATATTTGACATGACATTAATACACACACAAATTATATAACAGAAAGATCACAATTATTTTCTTTAATACTTTATTATATTTTAAGTTTTGTAAACCTTTTATAAATAATAATTCAGGAAAAAAGTGAATAATTCTTCAGTATTTAAATGTTTTACACATGTTATGAAACGTGTGTTTGTGTAATATGTTGTTTTAAGATTAATGTCTTGTATACCTACTTTAGAAACGCTGTCTAAAGTAAGATTTTATCACAGATCAACCTCATGATCTCGTCCTACATCGACCAAAGACGTCGTTTCGCTCTTACGGCGTATAAAGCAACCTATTTATATTATAGTAAAGGTTGCCACGATGCGCCAGCTTGTAAGGCCGTTGAATAAACTGCCTTACATTAAGCTCACATTGTTCAAATTCAGTAGCTCGGCAATACGGGGCTAATGCCTATAGCCTATTATGTATGCTTACTTGGCGAACAAAGAGTTCGTACTCAAAACTACAGCCAAATTAGGGTTAGTCTTTGTTGTATATTACTTTTTAATCTCTAATTTTACTCTATTATATTAAGTATGACGTAGCCAGTAATATATTTTACCGTAAATATAATTTGATGAACGAAATTAGCTTGACGATTATACATTTTTTATTTCAACTTCCATTAAGGCGTTTTGACATTAAATCATAGCGTGACTTACTATTCCAGATATTTTAGCTACGTATTCTAAAAATATATTGTCTAAAGCTTAAAAATGATATACAATAATGTCACAACTTTTATTATCAGCTATCGCTGACTGGTGTAGATAAACAGATAGGTCTACGTAAGAGTGAGCTAATGTAGAACAAGCGAACGCGGGCCTGTACATTTCATTTATAAATCTTAAATACTCATGTATGAAGCTGCTGAAAAAATACGCTGTTTTGTGTAAAGATATCCATTGGCATATCGAAGCAGCTTCGCTAAACCTGCACTTAATGCGTCCATAACGACCACGAATAAATGCGTAAACCAATATCTTAACACAAAGCGGCGTAGCACGTTCACGACGTGGCGCGTAAACAACGCTAGACACTACCTGTGACGCTGAGCAAGGACATGGTGGGACGAGCGTCCGCCCGGCCTGGCTGGCCCGTCGACCCGAGGCGGTCGGCGGGGCCGGCGCCTCACCGGCCGCCGCGGGGCGCCATATCTCGCACACGCGCGCCCGGCTCTACGCGGGCCGGCGACCGACTGACGCCCGGCTACTCGCCGCCTCGCCATCAACCTACAAACGGCAGGACATGCCTCCGCCGGCCGGCGGCGTTGCGGACACCCCGATTTTCACCGATCACCCCGATCACTCCGCGGACCTCCTCGTCGACCGAAACCGATAAAACTGACACACTCGCGGCGACACACGCGGCCGAATGTTGGGAGACGCGAAAGCTTCTCGTCTCGATCGCGATAATAATGAGGCTTCGAAGGCGCATCCACGCATTTTTAGGTTCACGTTCACCGCGCAGGCGCACTGGAAACGTCTTCTGACATCACCGGCACCCGGATTATTTTTGCCCGGCGAGGTAAATACCCTCACATCGATCGGACCCGGTTAAACTGGATGCAATTATTGCACTGCCCTAGTCCTCCTACTGATGCAGTTTTTGCCTCTGCTGAGTGCTATAGATCATTAGTTATACAGCCGCAATATGGCATCTTTACTATTCTTCTCGCGTCCGCAACGCTTATTGAATGGACATTAACGATAGCTTTGCAAATGGCATTAAGAGTAGGTAATACAAAAATTCAGTAGTTAGCTCGTCTTGTGTAAAACTTGAACAAATTAATTAATATAAGATTTTTAATTAAGACGTTATAAATAAAGTACTCTTTTCCCAAAAACAATTTAACAACTATAATGGGTTAATAAGGTATAATAATCGAATTATAAAAACCAAATTTATTTTATTTATTTTTAACATTGTTTTAAGTCGATTATATATTAACCCATAGTAATTTATTGATTATATATATTAATATTATTTCACTTGGAGCATATTTTCTATGTTCTCGAAACGTTCGTGATAATCCCTTATTTAAAAATAAATGCTCGTTGTGTTGCTTAAGTAGCTTAAGTGGATGTATTGAAAGAAAATCATTTCATAATTGAGTGGGGAGATATTTCTCCGGCAGTGTATAGCATGCGCCCCTTGAGGCGGGAATTTAATCAGTCGTGCGCCGACCGCGTGTAAGTGCTTCTTATAATGTAAAAAATCCATGTACGTATTAATGTAAGGCAATTTATGACGATGAAGAATCATTACGAAGACTTGCTGAGGTATTTTTAAACGAAAGCGTTGAATATCGTAAAACAGTGACAGCGACTGACAGTTGCGACACCAACTAAACCCACCAACGGTTCGTTGTTGTTGGTAGGTTTGATAGATTTTTCCTTCAAAACGTGTTTCTCTTCAGTTTTTTTTTTTTATTTATACAGGCTTTTGTCTATATAGAGATCACCGGTTGTTGAATGTCCATGTGCGGCAAACCATAACTAAATAATAATAGAAATGGGAAAAAGTGAATAAACGTTACACAAAATCTATAGATGGTATTGATAAATTCATACTAAAATAAAGAAAAGACAACTTATCCGTTGTATTTACGGATAGTGACTACTCATTCAATGTATTTCGAGAACTCTGTAATGTAATGTAACTACCAACTCCTTATTGTATCTGTTGTTAGTTGTATATGCTAAAGTTAAAACCCGTTTTTAGTTTCAACGCGTTTTCACTAGTTAGAACTAGTGTTAACTGAATGATTTTGTTAATAGTAGCTCAAATTTGGTAAAGGAAAAAACGTAACCTAACCTAGATTACGTTTTTTTCGATAGAACTCGATTTTCCTAGTTATAACTAGCTTTAACTGATATTAAATTTTGAGCAGTGAGTTCTAGTTTTAACAAAAGCATTTTTAACTAAATGCCTTTGTTAAGACTAGAATTCTACACTAGTTCTAACTAGGGTTCTAACTAAACGAATACATACAACGTAGATCAACCCAACTTTGCTACGCCGCCATAATGCGCTGTTGTACGAGTAGGTACACGTAAAGTCAATTAAATTTATAATTGATTCAAAATAAAAGTTCGATCAAGTCATGTGGAAGCAAGAATGCAGTGTACAATGGAGATGACATGGCGATCAAACGTGAGGTATTGCATATTTGTATATTATGTAATTGTATATGCAAGCAGAAGATTGTAATACGCGGAAAAATGCTGAACGGACGTATCAACAATTAACGTTATTATGCGTAAGATTCGAGAATATAGAAATCCACGCTAAAATGATGTGAAAGTAAATATGTTTATTTGCTACAATTTCACGCGCTTGACCGACTGTCATATAAATAAATATGAAGATACTTTAAAGCCTTGTTAATATTAAAGCCATAAAATCTATTATCTAATCGAGGGAACTGATAAGTTTTGATGAAATAAAATGGCTAAGTAGGTAATAGAACTCACGTAAATTGACGGAACATAAAATTGGTTGATGTTGTTGTTCATATCCAAAAACATATAAGCTGTTCAATCGTAATCTGCTTTTTATTACCTAATTTAAAAGTATGGTATGACTTCTAACGGGTATCAACCCAATGGAATCAAAAACTGATGTTTGAACTCCAATGGTTTAAACATAAGATGTAGAAAGCCTTTACACAAAGTATATGTACTCGTATGTTAATACCACAGATAAAAGCATTAGCTACTTTCACACACAAAAAGTTTCGCACAACAAAAGGAGACCTCAAAGTATGTGGTAAAGTAAAGTAGAGTAGAGTAAAGTAAAAAGGTTCAGAAAGCCAGCTTTAGAGACAAGAATTTAATCAGTTGCGAAGCAAACGCGTGTAAGTGCCTACTTATAATTGAAAAATTCAGTGCACGTATTTGATGGCTTCGAGCACGTACTAAGGGTATTTGCAGTTTCCTGCCCATCTACATTTACTCTCATGTATTTTCCTGGAGGCAGAGAGAACAAATTATTCTTTATTACAACATCAACTCACTACTGTTTTACCCAGTAGAGATCTGGGATCGCAGATTCGTTCTCGAATATCAACGATAAACTACGAACGATTCAAGATTGGAAGAACGCAGACCGTTTGCTGGCATATAATGATTTATTTTACACATTTTGGCCTATGTCTTTAATAGACTTTGAATAATTTTATTATTTGGATGAGATATCAATATTTGCATAATTTATCTACTACTATTATTATTATACTATATATAATTTATTACCAGGCCTAATTTCCCTAAGAATAGAGGGTAAGTGACGGAAACTTTGAAATCTACTAGTAACGTCTCCTCGGATCATGTTTAAAGGCCGGAAAATTGATTTAATTAATGCAATTAATGCAGGCCGCTTCACTGCAAATTCTAAGAGTTATTTCTAAGAAAGAAATAACGATCCTTTATACCTTTTACATTGTTATTTCAATCCGTAACTAAATTTGTTATTGTACCGATTAAAGACGGCTACAGAAGATTGGTTGTAAATTTATAAACACAAGTATCGAGCCCTCACATTCTCCAACCTAAAAATAGCTTGAATAGCTTTGAAAAAGAAATGACCTAGCTTGTATGGGGACTCAATAAACTTCATTTCAATATCTTTTCGTCCAAAAATAAATACATATAAAATAGGAAATGGAAGATGTGTCTATCTTCTATTTCCTATTTAATACTTTATATACTTAAGGCAAAATAACTTTATCTAAATTTCACCAAACTTATCTAGGCGAGAACTTAATCTACCAATTTGCCTAGCTCTATACTTCAGCGAAACCTGCATCACACTAATTAACCACGTCAGTGCAAATTAATGAAGGCAATGGAAAAACCATCTCGTGAGTTTCTTATTTTAAAGAATTACTATATTTACTATTCATGTGGCTATTATAGCGTTATAAATAACGTAATGACCGGTTTTAGCTTAAAGTGAAACATAAAAGTTTTGAACAAATATAAATATGTAGGTAAACAGAGGGTTTCTTTTTATTGCTCTATTTTTTCACAATAACCACTTGAAACAACGAAACTTAACTAAAAGTAGAGCAGGACATTTGTTTGGACAACGTGTGAATGTATGACAGTTCAGAAAACAGCTCAGAAAATAGCTTGTTGAGCGCATCATGGTATCGGCTTCGTTACACAAATAATCTTCGTCAATGAGCCGTTGTATCCATCGTTACGTAATTCCCACGTGGTGTCGGCGTCACTTGGCCCTTCCGACTTTCCACGAAAATGCTCGGATCCGAACCCAAATATCGATCCAGAGGAGCGCGCGAACTCGCGACACGGTTATGACGTCATGCCCGACACGATTCTTACTATGTGCTTTAAGTCAATAGACACCACGTTTTCAGCCTTGCAACTACTGGATAAAGCTCAAAATAAATTGGTACTCACAATAGCGTTGATCGATTCAGTATAGCAGGATTATAGTAGGTGTTACACGGTGCTACTCCCGCGTGCGAGTCTCCTGACCCACATTAGACGCACTAAACTTGCCTTAAGGCCGATGCGTAGCGCGAATGCAGTCGCTAAAATTAAATTATGACAAAGGGAAGGTTTAAACAATAGAGAGACATTTTTTTGTATCATAATATAAATTAACATTCTGTTTATACTTATTACGTAATTAACGAGTTTTACAGTCATAGTAACTACCATGTTGGTATTGTATCATTTTAAAAAATTACTGTAGAACTAATGTCTCATTTTAGGCGAACGTGACATTCTCGGTTCTATGAGCATGCTTTATTAATAGTGCTAACATTAATTTCCATGAAAAGGTTGTATGATTGCGGCTACAACTTATAATTGGCTATTAACTACAATTTCCATGCGCAGCGCCTTAGTATAGTTTTAAAAATGATTTACCTACTAATAACCATTCTTTAAAACGTAAAAACCCTACCAACCAATTCGCAACGTAACGCAAAGTACCATATTCACGAGCAATCGCATACAAGATCCGATTGAACATCAGTCCTATTGATATGAAACACAAGCTATGACCGCTTAATATATACGACCAAAAAAATCCAAAAATCCTATTTGCATAATACTTTATACAAACACTTTATCTATACATATAATAAGGTAAGTGATTGATGTCTGTACATGAAAGATATCGAAGAGAAAGCCATTATAGGGGTCTTTATTAAAATAATAGAATCAAGTTATATTTTTTTACATTTTTTGTCTGTTTTTTGGTTAATATGTTTGTCTGTGCGTTTGTGCACGCTAATCTCAGAAACGGACAAAACCGAATCACACGTTTCTACATCGCATTTATCTGCTACTATCAAAAATCGTCAACCTTAAGTGTAGGAATATACCTACTTATTGCAACGTATAATTATTACTAATGATCTAATACACCAAGTACTTTAATATAAAGAACAGAAATAACGGTATTCGTAGTATGATATTGATTTCCGCAAAAAGGTCCATTAGTTATTCTAATGTTTCTTAACTACGCACTCTTGCATAAACTGGTTATTTACTACCTTCCATAATTACGAGTACCAGCTACATAGTTCTACCTATATGAATAAAGAGACTTCTTCTGTGTGGGTCTACTGAAATCCTTGCGACCTGAATTGACTCTTACAATATTTTGCTACTACATATTTTTTTTACCCATAAAATAATAACGCTTTTTGAGATTTCTAAGCCAGTCGGTTATATGCAGTTTGTTATAGTTAAAATACAAACAACAAAGTTAGTGACGAAAAGAAAACCGAAAGATCGCATTTAAAATGGGTAAATTTCTTAGTATAAAAATTGTACCTACTTGCAGCAACTTTATTTAGGTTAAAAGTTTCGTGGTACCACAGCGGTGCAATTCAGAAAATATTTTAAAGACAGTTCAGAAGTAATCAGGTTTTAAGAGAAAATCGTATGATTTGAAAATGGTAGAGTATGTAACCTGTATATAACCCGTACAAACAGTTATGATAAAATAAGGTATTATTATTAAATTGTGATACATATTTACTGATATAATTTTCACTGAAAACTAAGAATTATTAAGGAGAATGTAATTTTTCAGTATCATCTATATTTAGTTAAGTATTAATAAGAATTCATACAGTTTCTTTAGATAGGTGTATTATGAGAAAATGGTAATGCGGAAAATTAAAATAAAACAAACTAAATAAAACACTTATTATTGATAAATAAGTAACTTGTCTTTTATTTAAAAGCATAAAACCCAACAAACAATACACATAACATAAACAAAACTAGCAACACTATGCAGCGAACCATAAACAACATTTTATGTTATAATTTAAACTTTACATTTAAATTGCATTATAACTTTACATTTAAAAATCATCTTTCTGATTTTACTTTACGAATATAAATTTAAACAAAAAAAATACCTTAATACGAGAGCTTCACTATCTTTTTGCCATGGACATCTTTAAAAACAGTTCAAATCAATATTCTACAATTGTATTCCTTGGGTAATACGCCAATTGATATTGAGTATTGAGTAAATCGATTCAGAAGATAAGTATTTGATCTCCTCTGCATATTTTTTTATATTTAATAAAAACATTTATTTATTTTCTCGTTACAAAATTTACAACAAACTAATCTATTTTTACGGTTTTACATTCGGCCTTAATCATACTGTTTAAAAACTTCTTACAAAATACTGTAGTAAAATCTATTTAGAAATCTTAACTCAGTCCATTTTCATTGCATTTACTTGCGTCATGCAAGTTATGTTGTGATGTCCATTCGTCAAAGAAAGTCTTTCTAATTTACATACAATTAACTACTTTAATACTATGATATTCTATTGGTAAGCACAAGAGTATAAATTAAAACTAAAATAATTATCTCTTAATATACAACATTTATATTTGATTATACATTCAAATAATTCAGAGTTTTCTTTTAAATTATTTTAGGGATATATGGGGTTGTTTAGAAAACTATTATTACAAACAAGCATATGATTGCAGTTTCACCTAGTACTTGTGATTGGATAGAGATATCCCGATAATTAATATGTTAACGCACAGAGTTTAAACAGATCCTAGAATCATTGGTGCTGATTGGTTTCTGCAGTCCACGCCATACAGCTATTACGTAGCCCAGGAACATAACATCATTCGAACATTCGAATTTTTTACACCAGTAAGTCATATTATTCTTTACCCGTGTTACAGAGGCAAAAAACAAATATTTTTTTCACATGATCGAACCAAAGCATTTGTTTGACATACGAGAATTATTTATTTTAATATTAGATAGATCTATTTAATAGTTCATGTAACCCTTTTATCTGTTCTTGGTTATATTGAATAATAAATAATTTCATAGTTAAATTAAATAATCTCCTAACAAACATTAATTTTGTTTTGTAATAAATAAGTTTAAATTTTTATTGCTCTGAATACATTATATATATACAAAGGCAAAGCATATTTATTTTTTAGATTTAATAATATGTACAAGAATTGTTTTACTTTTCAAATTTCAATCAATTAACCAGGAACCAAGTCTCTAGCTTATTATTGTTTACATTACATTGTTCAAACCCTCAGCAAATTTTAAATACTTTTCATGTCTATCAGCATAATTATCGAAATCATTCTTTCTTTCATCTATAAACTTTCTTTCATGGGACATAATTACATTAAACAGAGTACTGGTATAAATTTTATTACTATCATATCTAACAATCTTAGCCTGTTTTTGCCATATATTATCAATACTACAACTCTGACAATTCTTTTTGACTAGAGCACCATTACATCTCGTCAGACCGAAATAATCATATATAATCATAATAATTTCGTGCACAATGAAACGTCTATGATACCACAGAGTTTCATGGTGTTTATAATACCTTATTAACTCATTGTTTAAAACCAACTCATGAAATAGAACCTCTAGTTTTCTACATAAGTATATATAATTAATTATACAATCACAATTTTTTGTAGAAAATGAAAGTAAAAGCTTAATTATGTTTTCCTCTGAGTAAAATAAAAGATTCTCTTCTGAAGCTGAATTTTTCAAATGAATCGGGAAGTTATTGGCCACTTCTCTTGCAAAAACTTTACGCAAATTTACATCAATCATATTTTCAAGTCTTTTCCAGGAATCACTGTTGAGTTTAAGTATATTTTTGATACAAAATTGCCTGTAGTGAAAACAGCTGAAGTCTGACACATGTTTCGATGTCCATCTTTCCGAGAAGTTATATTCTTTGATATAAAACATATGGATATCGAACTGTTTTTCGAGAGACTGCATTTTATTAATAAACCATGTCCGGTGATTCCAACTATGGTAGTTGTTGGGACACTTATCTGAGGCTACTTCACAAATGCTGAGTTCTTCATTTATCATATTTTCTAAGTGATTGCTGTGCAAAGTATTATCTGAAATGTAACAACAGACATTAAATTAGTTATGAAATTAATAATTTTATGAATAAACATTACCAAAAATTATAGTCCTTTGCAAGGCTACCAAAAATTTTTTTTTTTACAAATTTACATATAAATTACCATGAGGAATATAAAAGATTATTTTTACATAGATAATTAAAAATACAACTGGAATTCTTACAAAGTACTTTTATAGACTTCATACCGTTGAATATGTTGAACAAGTATAATATATCCCATTTATACATTGGGTACACTAACAAATATTTACCACTAGATGCTGCCATAACAAAAGGAAATTCACTTGTTTCTCTTATAAATATGCACATATTGTGTTCAAACAGACGCATATACATTGATGCATATTAGACCGATTACATTTAACATATTGTACACTTTTTTAAATTAATCAATTAAATACACACTTTTATCATTTTTTTGGTTCTGCCAATTATGTGATTATTTTTGAATAGAATAAATACAAATAAGAAAATACCTTGTAGTACAGATGCTAGCAACCACTTCCTGTATGAAAATGCATCATTACATTTCGGCTTCCTAGACAGCACGAGCCTTGTGAAATGTAGCTCAGTACTCTTGTCTAACAAATACTTTTGTACCATTTCCCTTCGCTTATTCCAGAAGGTGCTTAAGTCAGGATTCAACAACAAAGTCACATTTAGCAACCTACATAGGCGGTCCGAATCAACCCCAGACACCTTTTTACACTTGCGTTTCTGTTTTGCGAAATATTTGTCCATAAGCTCTGAGTAACAATACATGTAAACATGTTTCACACACCAAGACTCCAAACCAAGACAATTCTCCAAATGCAAAACCGGTGACTTATTTTGGAAATTCGTATCCACAGGAACTATATCGAATGTGGATCTGTAAAAAAATGTTTATAATAAAGTGAAAGTTCTTACATTGTTTTGAATTCGTGCCAGATTCAACTTTCGTACTTACAACTCAGCGATTTTCGCCAAAACATTGTGAAAATCTTTTATTATTTTCTCTACTAAAGCAAACTTGTCTTCGTCCATTACTAAGACACTGTTAAATTGAATGTTCAATGATATATTATGATATTTTATGTGCTTATTTAAATTAAATTAGCCCATTATTTTAAATTTTACAAACAAACGTAGTTCAGCTGATATCCTGAGAATAAGGTTAATACCACAGACTAATTAATTTAAGAGATACTGCCAATGCCATAGACTTATAGATATTATACAGATTAGTAACTTTG
>DWNJ01002220.1:0-10800 GCA_018250275.1 Udranomia eurus
TAGTTTGATCCTTCAAGGTTAACTCCTTATATAATCTACTTAGTCTAGGCATTAGAGAATGGTGACCAAGATTGGTTCGATATTATGAGTAGATTATGATATGATATATAGATTATCAGTAAGAAGAGATATGGGATTCCGCGGTAAACGAGAGGGTATATTGAACGTAAATTGGCTCAACAATTCATGGTTGTCCATGTTCCCGTTTAAGAGCTTATGTAAGAAAGTCATGTCATGTATTTTACGTCGGTCTGTAAATAAATATAAATACGCACTTGTCAGTTATATTAGTTTCCGATTTGCTTTGCATTTCTGTTCGGTTCTTACATCACATCACAGAACAATTGGGCATCATTTATAGCCTTTTTTTTTTAATTTTACCCACCACAGAACAATTAGACATTATTAAGCTTTTTTGCAATTCTTTTCTCTTTCGCTGGCCGATTGTACACTGAATAGACGTTTGCCGCAGATTTGCGAGCAGCGGCCCTGCAGCCGATGTAATAGTTCGAGGGGAAAACGTAGCGGGAAGCGTATTGTCGGTGTATGTCTTATAATCTCTTTGAATTTGATGACAAGTGTTACGGAGGTATGACAGTTATCATTAAATGTTATGTAATGTCTATGATTGCGGATACTACCAACATTTTAGTATTTCGAAGAAACCAAAGTAACTGCTACAAACCGGACTATAATATACGACCTTATTACATAACATTACGCAACAGTTTACTGCCGTATCCACTTTTCGTGTATCCAACCACGCCCAGCGGAAGGCACGCCTACCAGCGTCTCGTAGCCACGCCCAGAAGTTCATAACATGTCAAAGTTATCTCTGCTGCAAACTCCTTTGTGTTGGAACAACTGTTTTGCTTTTGTTCCCCTAACCACCTGGTGCAGAGAAATTTATGAGCAGAACTAGTTTTGCTGTATCAGAAACTTATGGCCAACAGTGGCCAATTACACCTGTTTCGATGGTGGAATCCGGAGGTATCACCACACCCATTTCTGCATTATAACAGCAGTGTTTTGCTGTTCGAAGTAAGGGACCCTCCGACCGAGGCGTACCAACTGAGTCCTTAGTAGCAACGCAACTGTGTTCGACGTAAGAAAGAACTTCGACCCTGTCTTGGGTTGTACATATGTCCATGGGCGGCAGTGAGCACTTAACATCCGATGGACTGTTCGGTAGCTAACTCAAGATAGATTTTTGTCTTAATAATCATAATCATAGTCTTTATTGCCTCATGCATAACAATTTTTGAGATGGTGCTTATCACGTTGAGACTGCTGTTTTGGTCTGAAATAAGGCATAACGATTACTAGAAGACGTCAACGTAGCAAGTCCGCTCCGTAGCAGTGCGCTGGTAAGTGTTCACTGCTGCTCATGGACATCTGTAACCCTAGAACGTCTAACGATCCTGGTTCAGAAGTTCTATCTGAGGTCGAGTACAAATGTACCCCTGAGGATTAAGCTGGAACGTCTTTGGATAAGTGTGTCTTTTACCACACCCTGCAGACCAAGACACAGCAGCAAAAATACTGATGTTTTGTAATATTAATTCGTGAAGCAAAAAGTTTAGGAACGATTTTTACGACAATTACACGAACGGAGGAGTATGAAATTTGGCACAGTTAAAGTTTATACGGAGGAGCAGTTCCGAGAGACAATATTTTATATAAAACTACATTCATTAAATTAGTTAAAGACACACACTATGCCATGCCACCATGCCTTTGACGCACACACGTGTAGAAACCTGTTTTACACGGAACGTCATTTGAATACAGAATCGAGAGTGACGTGAGCATCGGAAATGTCAAACAATTAATGTCATTTTGAAATGATATTCTATCGCTATCAATGAATGAGATACCTTACATAAAGACAAGATTGAAATAATTTCTTAGACCCCTGAGCTCAGTTTTCTATTGCAGAACACATGGGGCCACTGCAATCAGAAAGTTTGCCGATAAATATAATTTAAACGGCTCTACCCAACGCTAGTTTACTTTTATTTTACTAGATACTGTTCTATATTACAATCCTGACTGTTCAATAATAACTTTGTTCTTTATAACCACCTCGACCTTAAAATTGAAACCCTAAAATTGAGCAAAACTCCGTTCTAATATTGTACATCAGTATTATCTCCAGAATAATTCACAAACCTACTGTACCATTTACATTTAATTAATTTTACATTGCATCCTTCTTCTTCTATCAAAACACAAATCTTCGAATGCCGTTTCGACCTTCATTTCTTTAATGTTAGTAGAGACAAAAATCTACCGTATATTACATAATATCTGCATACTAAATTTCATCTAAATCAGTTCATCAGTTTAAACGTCAAAAGGTAACAGCCAGTTACTTTCACATCTATAATATTAGTATAGAAGTGTGTAATCAATTTAGAAAAAATCGATTAACTATACGAAAAGAATTTCGAAATCGACACGCTTTGTTTTAAAATTTTAATTTAGTATCGTTACCAATATTCATTGGCAATTATAAGTAAGTATAATCTGTGAAAATGCTTTATAAAAATAATAAATTAAAGTTATAGTATTTTATATATTGTATATTATATGTAATGTATGAATTTAATTCGTATTTTATTAATCATTTGCTGTTGTAATATTTACTTATGTATTGTCTGTTCTCGCACTATTTATTTGCATGCGTCGTATTAATAATATTAGCTGACCCGGCACACTTCGTACCGCTTCCCCGTCCCCGTCCCACAACATTTTCATTTATGAACAGATTTACGGCAAAGTTACGATTTATATATTTTATGAGATAAGGTAATGACGCTTTCTCTATGCTGGAAATATTTATTTTTATCTTCAATTAAGTGTAGGACTAGGTATAAGTTTCATTAATTATACCTGAAAGAAGAATTTAATTATGTGTACGCGAATAAGGTGCATTAAGTAAGATACCTGGAAGAAAATGAAGGCTTATTAAAAAGTTTTTTAATAAAGGACAAAGATTAAGTTAATTTAATGCGTTGATTAAAATAATAATGCGACATGATGAATCTTTTAGGTGATTCAAGAAAACGTATTTTATATTTAATTATAGAATTAAGTTGAAATACAAAATTCCCGCGATGACTCGAGAAGCTAAAATATTTTTAATAATCTACGCAAAACTGTAACGCGGTTTTATCTGACGAGATCCGGCAACAAACTCCAGTTTATCTTCATTCATTCATTCATTTTTAACGTCAATTTGTTTTGTTACATTAATTAACTAGGTATTTTTCGCGGCCTTGCCTGCGTTATACATTTATATTAAGTAAAATAACAGCTTTTTTCGACTTACATAACACTTGGCATTATATTTTGACCAATTTACACACAATACCTATAAACGACTAGATTTTGCCCGCGGCTTGGCGTGGAATTTGGTCTAATATTTATTCTATAATTCTAAAGAAATAATTACAATATACATACAATATTTTCATAGATCCGCGGGGAACAAAAGACGAAAGAGTATTAAGAAATTAACAAACATCCAAACTTTTCCATTTATAAGTGGGCGGCCCGTAGAAGGCCACCGTAGCAAATAAACAGTTTCTCAGTTCATTTACTGGATAAATTAACGAAACGAATTATGAATTAACACTTAAATATAAAACTAAAATATTATAAATTATCTTTGGTTTATGTAATCACTATTTATTAAACTTAACTTTTGTAAACCTCTTCCAGGTGGTCTCGCAAGGAACAGAGCCAATATTATTGTTTGTCCGGGCGTATCTCCGAAACTGCTGGGCCGATTTGAATGTATCGCTCTGATATGTAATTTTTTCCAGCTTTAAACTTAGCTCATAATATTGATATATTTTATAAGTTTTTCGTGATATAGGAAATGCATACAAATAATAATCAAAGTCGCGTTTCTGAAGATTCATTTCTACCGTGTCTGAATTGCACCCGTACTTTTTTTAATTTAATTTTAAACTGATAAAAAATATGTACCGTGATATTATAACAATCTGCAACGAATCCGGCTGAACAGTCCCGAATCGATTTGGGAATTCTGCTCGCTCAATCGGATCTATTCTACATACGCCATCTATATATAATGGCTGGTGGAAGGATGGAAAGGCAGACTGGTGTATTACGGGCCAAGATGAGGTACTTGATCCTAACTCTCTTCTTGGTGGGGCTGGTGACCGCGGCTAGAGAGAAGAGGCGTGGAACCGGAAGAGTTACCACAATTGGGGGAAATGAAGATCAGGGTGAGTTCTTTATAGTATAGAGCAGAAGGCAACCGGTCGCTGCGGGTCGTGGAATTTAATCCACACCACTTTGGGGCACGAAGATCTAGGTCAGACTTCAGTCATTACAGCAGTATATATATAACTGTGGGGTAGTAAGATGGGTATGGGGATAGTACGGGGTAGTGGCGGGAGCTGGTGCAAGACCGGCGGGACTGGAGTCTCTTAGGATCGGGGGCCCCGACTCATTTTGGGTCATTGCGAAACTCCTGTGAGCACTTACTCACCACCCACTTTTTGCGTTTGCGTTTTCTAACCCACTTGCTTAAGTGGGTCGCAGTCAACCTGGTGGTAAGTATTCACTGCCACCCATGGACTTCGGTAACCAAACCAAGACAGGATCAAAGTTCTTAATTAGGTCGACCACAAATGCGTTACTACCCCTGAGGGATGCCTCGATTAAGTATGTCCCTGATCACAACCTTCATACCAGAACACAGACATGCAAATTAGGACCAACAAGATCAATTCAAGACATTAACTTTACAGGAGACACATTTAGAGTTTTAAAACAATTTTAATAATCATATAAAATCCGGGCCTGAATATTATTTACAAACTTTATTATTTGTTACTCGTGGATTTCAGTTTACATTTAATCAATTTCGGCTTTCAAGCATTGATATGATGATTACACACCACCGACTATAATTTTTTTCGTGTCCTTGTTTTGATTGGTTGTTAAAAAAAAATTGGTTATGTGTAAATTCAGTCATTCGTTCATTCGGCTTTGCAGTCATGGTAAGAGGGAATCTAAGTTCTTTAACTAAAAATACGTTGCTACCACTGAGGACTAAGTTGGAGGAGAGCTTCGATTAGGTATGTCACTCTTACCACATGCATAGATAAACATGAAAGTTACGAATTATTTTCTAAGTAATATTACCTGTATCTTGTCAATAAGCGTGTTGAATCGTTCCTGTTCCTTCTTCCCTTTAGTACCTTGCGATGAATCTTTTGCCGCGGTAGCTGCAGCTGTCTTCAGGCGTTCCACTTCTCTTTCGTAACTTTCAACTGGCACTCTCAGATCGTACATTGATAACGACCTAGAATTTAATATTTTTTGCTATTATATATGTAATCATTTCTAGTATCTTAGCTTTAAATAAGTGTAGACACTTTTTATTCTATGGAGTTATACAGTTTTTGCATTCACTATCTAACACAGTACAATTACTTTGGTACCAATTCCCTTACAAATATACGACATAAAAAAATATTAAATCTTACCAAAAAGTGACGTAGAACTCCGGCGATATGTCTTCCCAAACTCGAGCCGGCAATAATGGTGTTATGGAATTAACTATAGGCTCCAAGGCCTCCTGAGCCGCTGCAGTATACCGTTCTATACTAGTCTCTGTATCTGTTTTAATATCTGCGCTTTTTCGCAATGCTTCACATTTGGCGGTTATCTTCTGTGCCAACACCGGTCGATGAAGGAAAAACGCGACATCAGCGTCAACATGATAGTCCCGAAGCAATTCCTAAACCGGGCAAGATAAAGCACATGAATTAAAACTGTACTAGTTAGTTTCAACTACGCAGAAAATCATATTTGTAGTTACAATAACGTTCTGTTAGACCTATATAGTTCATTGAACATGACTTGACGTAGTATGGATAAACTTAATCTCACAATATTCGTATGCAAAATGTACGTTGCGTATTTCAAAGACCGTACTCAAATATCTTGAATCATTATACACAAGGTGTCAAAAATCTACATTTACAGATACATAGAAAAATGACGAATTAAGTAATCATTAAACGTCCATGAGTGCGGCCATTAGTTTTTAATAACACATTTTATATAAAGCTAATGTAGGCTTTTCTTCGTATGACTATACAATATACTATAATTATTATCTTTACCTGCAAGGGAGGCAACCTAGCGGCGTATTCATCAGGTGCGTGCGAGGACGCTAAGAAAGTGCCTAGTTGTACCAAAGCGTCTTGACACTGATCAGCCAATCTGCCCACAACCTTCAGCTGAGACCCCGGTGGTTCACCAGGTGTTGGAACATCCTCAGCGTATTCTACGATTTAGTATAAACACATCAAGTAAATAACAAAATAAGTAAATAAAACAAAACAAGTTAGTAATTAATTCTTCAGTATAGCTATTTAAATAGTCTTACTTCTACTTACCTCAATGTACTAGATTTCATACAACAATTTAACCAAGGTTTAGTTCTCATAAAAAAATTAATTAAAACAAATTATTCTACACAATACCTTTCCAAACACAGCAATGTCTTTGCTGTGCCGATAAAATGCATAGAGCGATATCTAAGTTGTTGCCAACAATAGCGTCTTTTAGCCTGGCAGACGATCTTCTCGTATTCCGCACTTGGGAGAAGTAACCAGCCTGTAAACAATATAGAACCAGATAACCAGAATACTAAAAAAATAAATCTATTTTACGCTTCTTCAGTGTTTTATATAACCAAACAAATGCAATGTAAAATCAATCACATAGAAGGATAGCATAAAATAATATTTTGTAGATAGTTAAATAGTTTTAATATAATGAACAAGTATTTAAATATATTAATAAATATGTTTTTACCTCTCCTTTAAGAAGTTCCCCACCAGCCATTGCCTCTAATTGGTCAGGAGTCATTTCTTCGACTGCTTCTATTCCAGCCATCTTTTGTACGATTTCTTTCAAAATCAGTAGATCTTGACTGAAATGTGCATTATCAACAATTTAAATTGATAATTGTTGTTTAAATTAATTAATTTAGACTATTATTTTAATATCGTATTAAGTTTATAATCGTCAAAAATAGGAATCTACTATAAAAAAAACGTATGTTTTAATTCTGGTAACACTTTTGTCTACATTTTGGACATCTAAATCTAAACCAAGGTTAGACGAGTGGCAGGTGTACCTCTGGTGCGCCTTGAGGCGGTTGGCGACGAACTGCAGCAGCGCGGTGAGCTCGATGTTGTGCTTCTTGAAGGCGGCGCCGGCGAAGGCGGCGAGCGCCTGCAGCCAGGCCGGGTGCGCCGCGCCGCCGCCCGCGCCGCGCGCGCCCAGCGCCTCCAGCAGGCAGTAGCCCAGCACGTCCAGCGACAGCGACGTCAGGTACTTCAGCGACTCCACCACTGGCCCGATCAGGTTGTCGTACGTCTGGATCTGCGCGACCACTCAATGGCTCATTATACTTGTCTTATACTCTCCGCACTATTATTGAACTTGCATCATATTACTCTGCAGTCTCATTACCAGGAGAGAAACGTAGAAGACTAAAAAAGCATGGTTTTTTAATTGTACTTATTTAAGAAATGTTTATATTTATATACAGATTAAATAATGAAACAGCTTAGCAATTATTCTAATAACATTCATAATTTATTTTCCAAAAACCTATCTTAAGCCTGAATTCTAAGAATATTTTTTTATTCCAAGTTAATGGTGTCTAAGGGTCAACAATTAAATGGATGTAAAAAAATAAGAAAATGGTCCAAGTCATATACTTTAGATTAGTTTGCAGTGGTTAAACCAGTAGCTTAGAAAAAGGTATGTAAAGAAATCATATACAATTTCACTCACTTGTAGGAGCATGTAATCGAACAAAAATGCTGGTGCTGCGTGCGACAGCTTTCCCATAAGACGCCCTTGGGGTTTAATATTCTCCTTGGAGACTCTCTTCATAATGTGTTTGATTCGCTGCAAGGAATTTCCGCGAACGCGCATCAAAGACGGTATGCGCTCACCTGACTCGTTCTTCCAGCGTGAATATAAACAATACCTAAAACACATATAAACATTATTAAGCCTTTTAGAGAATTTGTCAAGTATTTTGTCTACTTCTGCCTTATTACAGCAGTATTCTTGCTGGTGTGTTCTGGTATGAATGATGTGATAAGGGAGTGTGATTTGTCATTTGGAGTGAACCTAAAAATTTTGATCCGGTTTTGGATTTATTACAAACATCCATGGATGGCAGTGGGCACTTACCATCAGGCAGACCCCATGCTTATTTGCTACCTCAATATTATAAAAAGAAAATAAAACAAAGTTATTACCGGCACTGATATGGATACAGCTTAAGTAATGTATAAACCTCCTCGGCCATGCAACAATTCCCCTCCATCAAAGTAAGAGCGGGTAGTATCGCCGTATCTAATACTGTAAGGGCTTCATGATACAGTGGATCTTCCCTTAGAGACCGAGATGTTCGGAGAATACGGATTATCTAAAAGTTAGTAAGTTAATTAGTCAAACATATAGTCCATTCTAGGTAATCATAAAAATATATTAGCGCTTGAAAGGATAAATTTCCTAAGCGACATTAGGCAACTTTACAGGAGAGATAAAAACCTCATATAAAATCATTAAATTGAATTATAGTGCTATAGATTCAGAAGATTTTAAATATTATTTACACCCTTTATTATTTGTTATTGATGGATTTCAGTTTAGATCAGATCAGAATAAGTATATAAATCATTGATGACCAAACTGTCGCTTAGTAAATTTTGTCTTTCAAGTGTCTATATATATACATAACATCCACTTTCACACTTACTTTATACATCAGAACTGGATCACAATGAAGTGATGGTCCTAACAATATCAACGCTGGAATGACTGTTTCACGCATATCGTCAAATGTTTTACAAGCACGTGGTGCTAGACTGGATTTTAATGGTGGTACTGGTTTCCCTAATATTTTTGGTGCAACTCGACAATGGCTGAAAATATTTCAATACATTAGACAACCAACCTGTGACTGTGACGATCTTTATATTGAATCAGAAACCCAAATGATTTAAAAGATGGACTTCATATCACTCAATATTTTAATATGGAAAATCTGTAGATGAAACTACTAACTAGCATACTTACGTTCTATAGAGAGGTTCGACCAAAGCATTAAGCATGTTACACAGAGCAGCAGCTGGGCGGGCGGCCATGCTGCTGGTAGGCAGACGCGCGGACAAAGCAGCGAATTCCCGCCACGCAGTCACTTTTAGCAACGCTTCGCTTAGAACCAGCTTTTGATTACTCCAGTACTCCTAAAGAGAAATAAATCAAATTTAAATAAAACGATACTGTTAAAATAACTAGTGAGATCACTAAGATGAAAAAAAAATTACTGTGGAAAATATATAATAATTGTACTCAATTTGCACACACAATAACTACATACCAAACTTTAGGCATTTACATTTAATTTTGACTCTTATTACATGCTTGGAAGCATTCCTTGAAATTTTAAATTGTAAAAGTTCTTTGAAAGTAAAAGTTTAAAAATTTTAAGGCAATAATTATCTAAATTCCTACTTGTGGGTCAGCTTTTTCTTCAATAAATTCTGTAGGTCCATTAGCCTGTGGCCCTTTGGTAGACACAATACTAAGCTTACGAATATAGTCTTGCACCGCTTTTAGTTCTTTTTCTGCTTCTTTGGCCATAACTGAGTCGTCAGGACGCAACTGCAAGTTTATTTGTATATAATTATTATTGAAAGTTGCATATCTCTATATTTTGAATGAGAAGTTTAAAAATTTACTCACCCATGGATATATATCATCCAAAGATATAACTTGATGTTGCAATAATAAGGCTATGACGGTCATTAATGAAGGTGGTTCCTTATAATTATCTAAGACCTCTAAATTGCTAAGTTTAAAACCTAAAACTTCCGATATCACCTGAGGGTCTCCCATGTAATTCTTAATGAGAGATATAAATAATGTATCTAGATATGGTCTGGCCTCAAAAGATTCTAAAATTATATCTAAAACCCTATTAGGGTCTAAATTAAAACAACCTGAAACAAAATAATATAGTTTAATTATACCACCAACCACCAAAAGATATGATAAAAGCTAATTCATGGTACTTAAATTTTATATTACCTATAAGAGATTGGATAATCTCCAGCAATGTTTTCCATTCTGTATTTTCAGATACTTCTTGATTCAATTCAACAATTAACTTAGCATAACCCTCGCTTTCTTCTCGAAATAAGTTAAACTTCCTTTGTTTATAGCTACAAGAAAAAAGAGGATTTATTAAAAGTCACTGTTGCCATAATGAAAAATATATGAAAATCAGTTATATTTCATGTTACTCACTAAAGCTTGGTTTTTATTTTGATAAATTTGGTATAAAATATCTTGCTTTTTAATGTACCAACATCCTGCAAAGTATCTATTTCTAGTCTTTCTTTTAATAACTTGTCTGACATAAATGATTCCAGGTCCCGAACCAATAAACAGAAGTTGGATCTTTCTTCATTTTGCACATCTGTACACGTCTCAGCATCTAGCACACATATCACATCTAGTATAATTGATGGAATATCTGCATGCAGACCCTGAAAATATGCTTGTTATAATTATTATTAAATAACAAAAAATAATAATATTCAAACATATATCAATAATAGTTTGTAAAGTACAGTATGGTTGTACAGTAATGCAAATGTAATTACTTTTATAAGGTAAATATTAAAAAAACCACTATACACAATATATTATAATTTT
>DWNJ01002221.1:0-10799 GCA_018250275.1 Udranomia eurus
GTTAAGCCCCCCTCCCCGCGTAGTCCCCTTCCCCTTCAACATTGTATGACAAGGGGTGGGGAGGGGTACTAAATATCGTGGACGTCACATTCCAAAATATAGCAGCGCAGGAGACCGCAGCTCTATTCTGTAACCACAAATTAAATTGCGGCCAATGAGTTATAGCAAATAATTTAAGACCTATTCCCATACGATTCGCCGCTGACAAATGTGGGCACACCCCCTACACAAGCTAGCCGGCTGGCGAATAAATCATGCAAGCTTGAGATTTTATTTATTCGCACAATCAACAATTCTGCATGCATATGCTGTGCTTGGAAGATTTATTTTTGTGGATGCGATAAATAGAGCTATCCATATGTTGTTAATTTAGTTTTTCAACAGCTTGATCCGATTATTTTAAACATTGTACGTCTGCTTCTATGCGAAATCTTTTAACTCTTGTTTTAGAAAATGTTATTTAAATCTGACACGTACCAAGTAACAGATACGATAGAGTTTTTCTTTCAGAGTCAATTAGTTAGAATTATTGAATCTAAATGATACATTATTGAAAACTTTTGTTAGTTGTTTATTAACTGTGAAAGATATAGAAAATAGAGTATATTAGCCTATAAATACGAATCATATGGAACGAATCGATTTGTAACCATTTATGTACAAATAATCTAAAGTGGGAAAAAATTATAGATAAGATACGATATGGAATCAGATATACATTATGTAATAGACACACCCTTTAAAAATAATATAAATATTTTTTAATGACAAAACAATTAACCTTAACTGTATCTACATCATCATTTTGCCAAAACAAACAAATTAAATTTCACTTTGTCAAATTTTAACCTAACATAAATAACAATCAATCGTTGGGTGCGTTAGCGTAAAAAGATAATTTACTGCAACAGACATATTAATCTACTTCAATAAACTATTATGCTCCTTTGAAAAAAAAATATCGACCGGACCTATTTCATAAAGATATGCGCAGTGAAAAATACTAGCCTATTAATTTATATCGCCCACGTTTTTCTGCCAAGCGAATAAATTTTCTTAAGTAGCTAAGAGATAAATTAGTCCGTATCTAATTTGTATGAATCGGCGTAGTAGAAATAACTATACGCACCGACAAAGAAATTCGGCCTCTATTTTTACATTTTTTTATGACATTGATATACAAAACGAACATGCAGGCCACCTTATGGTAAGTGGTCACTACATCCTTCTTATCCTATGTATATTACAATAAGCAAGCATTTCAAACATTATACAGATCGCTTAGCGGTCGACAAAAATCGAGCGTAGCGTATATAATAGAATTATCAGTTGTAAAATATCTATATTGTTATATCTATAGATTAGTGATAATTTTTTTTGAAATGACATTAATTATTTGAAATTTCCGATGCTCACGTCACCCTCGATTCAGTTTTAAAATGACGTTCCGTATATACGTGTGTGCGTCAAAGGCATGGTTGTGTGCTTCATTACGCGTTTCTGTTACTAATTTAATGTATTATTATATAAAATATTAACTTTCTGCACTTCTTCTATATAACTATAAATATAAATAAATTCCGTATAAACTGTGAACAAATTTCATATGTAATTGTAATTGTCGTAAAAAGCTTACCAAAGTGTTTTCTTCACGTACTAATATTATGATAGATACCATTGCTTTTATTTACACCAATTCGAAAGACACAACATAGGGCGTGCGATGGCGTAACGTTTCGACCGTCGGAATTTTTTCCCGCCCAAAAATTATGTCATAGTCGCTACCATAGAAACAGGAATAATTGTAGAATGGCAATAATTGTATAACTATCCTCCGACAACTCAGTCTGTCTGTATTATTCATGTCGTATTTTTTAAAAAGTGCTGGGACTCTTTGTCCACCTTTTGGCTTTTTTCTCGCGGTCAAACCATAGCCTGAGAACCTGATGGCGTTGAAAGCCTGAAAGATGACCACTGAATAATGAAAATGTATATGACGTTCGTTGAGTGTATCTGTATACCTTATTATGAATAAAAACATTTGATTCTTGGTTCTTGATTCTAGATTAAGTCATCGTAATCGTTATGTGTAAATAAATTCAATACTAAATTTTAAATGCTATTTGGCGCCAGGGACTAACTGTCCCGCCTACTTCTCTTTTCGTGGTATAGTGTAGTTACTTCTATACCGATTCATACAAATTAGATATTAATTAGACTAATTTATCGCTAAAGAAAATGTATTCGCTTCGCAGAAGACGAGGGCGATATAAATTAATTGGCGAATTTTTATTAATTCTTAACAATTGAGCAGGAAGGTACATTTTTGATCATTTAAAATGTTCCTTGGTAGAAAATAATATTCATTTATTAAATATATTTAATATTTCTTGTGTTCGCTGCGATCTCACCCGCTATAGACGAATTGATGCGATCGCGTATGAAGCATTTGGGCATAGATTGGGTGTTGGGCGTATGGCACGCGTTTCGCGCCTACATGGTCTCCTCTATTTAATTCTCTATTCTATGTCCGCTACCGTAGAATGCGAAAAGGCGACATCGCGTGCTTATAACGAGTTTACTAAAAGTTTACCGAGTGACTTTAATGACGGTTCCGTTAGTAACGACTGTCGATGATCGCGGGGATACAATAAAAAATGAAAACGAAAAAAAATCTAGAGAGCATCGCTCTTGGTATGAAAAAAAAATTGTAACCTTTTTGAAGGATTTCGGATTTGTAACTTGAGTTATTTGAATAAGCATTGCACGCTTCGAATACTTGCTACAATTTTTGTTACGGTTCGCCCGAAAATATTACTGAAAAACGCCGCCCTAAAATTACCGTGAAGCGATAGTTACATTTTAATGAGATGGTAATCTACAAAATGTATGTGTAAAAATAAATTGGTACGCCCTATAACGACAAAAATCTTTAATTCTTTGATTGTTGGTTCCTTCTTTGATTCATAACGTCATAGTTCCTTTTATTACTTTTTACTGATACCATAATGACTATGATTGACTATTTTTCGAAAGGGTGTTAAAATGTGAATGTGTACATTCAACAAAAATAATACGCACACATATGTATCGCTTAGTATACCCACTATGCGTGATACGATAACTTTGTAATGTAATGTAAAAAAATTGACAAAAAATAATCACATACATACAATTCATATTCAATTGCAATAGCTCATATAAGCAGTACAAAAATAGCTCGTCTCTCATACATTTTATTACGCCCCTTACAACGCCAAGGGCCCTCACTTTTATACTGTTTACTTAACACTTTTCTTTACGATTCCACCCGTGCGTTCGATTTTTCTAAATGCAAATTCGACTCTATTGTACAGACAATACGTGTCAGAGTTGTGTACGTCACGAATGGCACAGGTTAATTTTACGGTCAGTAAAAACGGAATCTATAAAATATACCTACTCACTTTTCGCGGAAAGCGCACTTAAAGAAATTATTTTAATATTTTTATGGTCGCGTCGCGTCGAGCGCGGCGCAGCGCACTGCCGCAATCTGTCAATAACTTACACAAATAGACTGACATCAATATATTTTTTAACTCTAGTTATAACAGTTTTTGTAAATGGAGCTGATAATAAGGCATGAAGGCCACCTGATGTTAAGAGGCCATCGCCGCCTGTGGACATTTACAACACCAGGGTAGTCGGCAACAACAACACTCGTCCTTAAGGAGAGCTTTTTCTTGCTTCTCTTGAAGAGTCCCATGTTACAGCGCGCTGGGAATATCTCTGAATGCGAAAAAGAACTTTAATAAACTCAGACACGTGTCATGTGACAATTTGCCTGTTTGTTTGCAAATTATTAGTCACTGGACGTATTATATGAAGACTCATTTTTAGAAAAAAGGAGAGTAGGTAATCCGTTTTAACTCACTCACTTTCGTGCGTAGAGCCTTTTACGGTTCGACTCCGGAGGCACCACCGCCACACCTATTTCTGCCTTATAACAGCACACCTGTGTTCTGGTTCGAAGAGCGTGGTAAGGGAGACAAACTTAATCGAAGCGTTCCAACTTAGTCCTCAGGGGCAGCAACACATTTGTGGTCGACCTAAGAAAGAACTTCGATCCTGTCCTGGGTTGATCAGAGATGTTCATGGGCGGTACCTCCTTACCTAACTTAAAATTATAAAAAAAAATGCAGTCCACTTGGTGACAAGTGTTCATTGTTACCCATGGACATCTGTAAACCTCTGAGGCTATCATACTGAGTCGGAACGCCTTGGTTAAACGATCCGACGATGTAACAAAACGTAGCAGGGTCTCTCACCGTACAGATTACCGTTATCCCTAAACGGAATTGATTTTTAATTACGCCCATTCAAATTAATCGCCGGAGCTTATCGCAAACGCCTATATTTGCATAGAAATGCGATGATATGAATCTCTACGGGGGCTATCGGTCCCATCGATGCCGGTCGGCTCGATTTGGGTTCGAACAAGTAAAAAATTGCGCTTAAAATTGAGCGAAGCAATACTTCGTAATGGATGGCGTATATATTTTTTTTATTGTCTATTGTAATCCGGTTATCCGAGAATGGCCCCATATATATATTATATATGGCTAGCTTTTATCTGCGGGTGTGCTCACATTATCTTTATCTGCCCCTCCGAGGGATGATTTTTGGGATAAACACCACCTTATTTTTTTTTAATTATTATTATTATTTATTTTATTTCAGGCAACTAAGGCCCGTAGAAAAAGTACATATAATACATTATTAACATTATAAACTACTCTGTCGTTCTCCCCTAGGTCCTAAACTATGTTCATATTAAATTTTATCCAAATCGGTTAAGCAGTTTTAGCTTGAAAATGCAAAAGGCAGACAGACCGACGAGAGTTACGTTCGCGTATAAAATATTACTATTCTGAAAGGATTACTTCAAGTAATAACTATATAGAAATTCCATTTCGACTCTGGGTTCGTTCGTGTAGGTATAATTTATATATTAAATTTGGTAAATTTTTCAAGAGGATATAAACGGCCAAAACCGTTATACGTTCGGTTTATATATAACCATTTGCAACATGAACGAAATGTGTTAATAATTTCATTTATTTAAAACTCGCGACCCGCCCCCGGCTTCCCTCCAATGCAATGCTGACAATCAGTGTTTTTCTACTATATTATGGATGTTATGTACATATAAACCTGTTTTTTGTACTCTCTCTATTAATTAAACAAAACCGCATCGAAATCCATTGGGTAGTTTTAAAGGTCTAAGCATACACAGGGAAGGCAGGAAGCGACTTTGTTTTTATACTATGTAGTGATAAAACATATTTCTATAGATAAGACTTATAAACTGAAAATTAAGTCAAAAATAAAATACAATACGATTATGAAAACCTCATCAAATTAAGCAACAATAACAGAGGTTTCTATCGTTTAATATATTTTATTGAACTATATAATTATCGATGAATTACTTTATAACCTTTTAATTAAATAATCTTTAAATGGCTGAGCTAACGCTACTAGATGAGGATGCCCTTAATATCATGTTCTAAAATTATTCAGTCCAAATTAATCTAAATCACTTGTTGTCACGTCTCTATATATACTTACAGTTAAATATTTTTAACGTAAAGCGCAACAAAATATGAAAAAAAAACAATGGCGGAGAATACACGCATTGTATGGTACTTACTATACGTCCGCACTGTCGCGCGGTCAACTTACTTATGCACGCGTCGATTAACAAATCCGGCAGTTTGCGTAATTTGTACCATTTACATGAATGCCAATAAAGCCCTAAGTAATATGGAAATAATATTCCTTTATAAAAGGTTATATGTGTATGTGGGTAAAGAATTTGGAGGCGTGTGCAGTTTTAGACTAGAAGGTCTCTACATAGTACTCTATAACTATAATATTACAACGATATCTTTTGAAAAGGATATTCAACCATGGCCTGTACACCGTTCTTCTTGAACACGACGATCCTTTGCACCTGGCCGTGTGGCGAGCTGATCGTGTGTATGACGTCCTGCAACAAGGAGATATATGACATTAATTATAAGGAATACATGAATATATAATACTATATATTAAAAAAGATTAGTATAAAAGATGTCAACAATTAAAAAAGCTAATAATCAGACTTAGGTTATATTAAAGTAGAATTCGTTTTTATTCTAAATTTTTTTTTACCAAATACTTCCAACACAAATTTCTCATCTGACTAGAGCGCAGTGAAACATTGTACCTACATCAATGTTTCTGTGAAAGTAATGAAGACAGAGTCGACAGAGGACCGTATAAAGGCGCGTTCGCATTTTAAAGAGAATCGCGCGTTTTGGAAGTTACAGAACAGAACTTTACCCACTGTATACATATGACATCGAGAGACTGATTGGTGCACTTTAAAAACCGTTGCCAAATGCGGAAATCGGTATAATTACCATTCTTTTGTATTCGATTCGAAACGGCTCTGTCATTCGTTCGTTAGTTCATTCATTCATTCGTCATTCAAACTTTCCGAAAACACTAACTGTTCTATTAGACGTTGGAGGTTTCATTCGACGCATCGTTGGGTAATTTGGTATATTTCAATATAACTTCGATCACGATACATCACTTTGAAATTACACCAAATCTTCGTCATAAAAAGAGATTAATATGTACATTGGCTAAACCGGTCACGATTAAACATTTTTTATAACTAGCAAACGTGGCTGCTCGTTTGCTAGTCATAATAAAGGTCCAACTTAGTCCTCAGGGGTAGCAACGCACTTGTAGTCGACCTAAGGAAGAACTTCGATCCTGTCTTGGGTTGATCACAGATGTCCATGGGCTACAGTGACCAATTACTATCAGGTAGACTGCATGCTCGTTTCCTACCTCCCAGTTATAAAAAAACAGAAAATGTAAATTCCTAAATACATTATTATGAACATAAAAAAATCCCAAAAGTAACCAAACCTGTATAACAAAAGTTTAAAAAAATAACACAAATTATAACGGCACGTGAAACACGATAACGGTACATATTCGGAGTCAGATACAAAAATACAAAATTCGAGCGATCATCATAATATAAAATTAATTCAAAGCAACACAATACATTCAAAAGGCGGTCTTACTTCCTTTCGTCCCAATCACGGACACCCGGAAGGCAATAAAACGATGAAACGACCGATCGAAACGATACGAAACGAGAGCCGTTCGACTCGAAACGAACGCAATTCGAATTGTAAACGGTGGCGTGGCGGGGATCGAATGAAATTTTATTAAAAAACTTAGCGATGTCGAACGCAAATGTTATCCAATACCCGTGGAGGGTTAGGGTTGGCGAAAAATATTTCTTAAAATCAATTGTTTTAAGAAACAATATTAAATATATCATTATATATTTAATATTGTTTGGAAGAGGGGGGATTTTCGTTTATCACAATTTTCCATATCATATCAGAGCATTCTAGTGACTCCGTTCTGTGAAATGAGTGACTAGAATGACGTGGTGATTGGGGCGAAGAGAAGTCTCAAATCGGGTATACTTGTTCAAGATTCCATTGAACACGTAGGTGGCAACTTATTGCGTTGCAAACCAGTCGTCGCCTTCGTCTGATGAGGGCTGCACATCCGTATTCGCGCTAGAGCTCAGTGTTGTGTTAGAGTAACAAAACGATAATGACATCCATATTTTTCTGACAATTCATTTAGTTTGCTTTATCGTTTGTTCCTCCTAAGTTTTATTCTCCTCATCATATATATATATATATATATCTCATATATATCTCAGATTCATGATCTCATATATACCACTTGATTTACAGATCACTATTAAGACAAGAATCAGTAGAAGAAACGTAAAACAAACAAACGTGTGGGTGTTTGTTGTTTATTCGTCATGTTAACCATCACACCTTACATAATACATTTTCAGAACAAAATTATTCATACAATCTTAATCGCATGTCGCCAACCCTGCGCCCCGTCTCGCATCCAATTCCAACAAGTGGCTCGTACGATATTGCCGGTGCCACGTGGGTGCAACCGCGTGCAAAATAAGTGTCCACATCCATGTACTTGGAGAGTTTATCCTAAGGGTATTAAATTGGTATTGGTACTTATAAAATTCCTTAAATTACAACACATCTGATGTTTCATGGCTCCTGGGTTCTATTCCCAGCGTGACAGAATGATGAGTTTATATTTTTCTCTTCGGTCCAGATATTTGTGTTGTTGTTGGACAACGACGACCGTTTAAAGGGTCCAGAGTTCGATTCCCGATGCGACAGATTCAGTTGAATGAAGATGTGTTTAAACTTTTGCGTTTAAACGGATGGGAAAAAAAGATGGACAGAAAACAAAGTAAGACTACGTGCCGCCTGTACGTGCCACCAACTTTATTTCTTTCTTTCAACAGTAATTGGCTTGAATAAATTATTTATATTGTTTAATTTCCGGAATAATGGAGATATGAAACGATTTTCTTTTTCATAATTTCCTTCAGAGATATGAACTGAACAAACAAAATTATTTTACAGTTTACTATAAACGTTAAATTAATTTTCTACCAACCTCTTGACTATTATAAATGTGAAAATATTACGACTCAAAATTATGAACGATTTTTATTCATAACATTTTCATATCGCTCGTCTACAGAAAATGCGACCTGACCTGGCAAAGTTTCTAGCAATATTAAGTGCTGTCGTTATGAGATTTATGTACTTTCATGACGTCAACTTAATGGTTAACCTCGCTAGACTCCCATCCGATTTTATAACAAACACAATTCTTGTACGGTGTGGGTATGAGTGTGTGTGCATGTTTGTGTGTGTCACACGCAACACAACACGATATAAATACACTTACACACACACACAGCAAGCATTCGGATATAAGAAAGATTACATTTAGGTATTTTTACCGATGGAAAAGACAATCTGATAGCATTTCACACTGGAATTCGTTTAGTGGCTACAACCTTCGCTTTTCAAAAAGCTTCAGTACCTAAACACAATTGATCTACTGCACAATCCTCAAATTTTATCAACGACACTATACAATGTACACATTAAACTGTCTCCAAGTGTAACCATCACGCTCACACCTGCCAATCTTAATGCACACTATTTGAATTTCAGATACTGCCCAAGGTGAAATTGGTACATATTAACTAGCCTGTGCTCACCGGTCCGTCTGTACGTCCATCGGTGACGACCGTGTCCGATCCAGATCACTTAGGGGATTAAGCCGTTGTTGACAACCGCTGACACATCTAGATAACATAGATGTATGTGTAACATGTATGTATGTGTCGTGGGTCTACGTCGGATTACGTTTCTATACATACGTTATCGGAAAATAGTAGAACCACAATTAATATGTACACTTCATTGCATTTTTGTTGGAAGAAGCGACAGGCTTAATGCCCCTACGCCAGTCAACCCATAGTAAACTTTGTATATCAACATTGTAGCACTATCGAATTTTGTTTTAAAGGGTCTGATGAGCGTCGAGTCTTATGAAGAGTTCCGATTTCATCTACTAGAGTTGACAATGACAGATTTAAAGCGAAACCATTTGTAGGAATTACATATAATCAAGCTTCGTAGTCTGTACTATAACTACTGTATTTCACAAGGGCCCAGCTTCGTAGTTTATACAACTGTATTTCACAAAAAAAAACTAACCCACCATCAGTCCATGTTGACCAATATATAAAACGTAGCGCTAGATAACGCTGGTTAGATTTTCAAAACGGAACAGGTAAAGCCAACTTCGTATATCTACGACTTCCCAGAAACTAGCAGTTATCAATAACAATTAGTTACGTACGTAACACGATTAACATTCGACGTGATATCCCGCAAGATATTACTAGTTGGCAAACCTATTAGCATAACTTCGTTCAACTTGCCCCCGTGTACCCGCCGGGGGACGTTCCATCACTGTCACACTCGAGTAACTTGGATGTCAACGGTATTCGCCTTCTCATTCGCACTCGCCGTCTGTTGCAACTCCATTAGAATCTGTGTAATCCAATTGGATGGATGTTTCATATACATATGTATGTTAAAACTGCCGTATAATATGGAATGCAAAGGACTTATAGTATAATGGTACAAGTTTTATTATTCTGTATCAAGGCATATATTTATATTAATATATTTTACGCCTTTATTTTTTTACGACAAAATCAAAAACATTTTCGATTCCGAACATACTTATATCTCATTCGAGAGTCATACAGTGCTCGCCTAATACATTTGGACTTATCCGATTGACTAAAGAAAATCCCTCGCGGGCCCATTAAAGTAGGAAAATACGCCCTATGTTTTCATTTCATCGAACGAAAATTTAGGGGAATTATTAGTGAGGGAGAGATCAAAGCAGATGAGAAGATACGTTGTAATAACATTTTTATTAATGTCTAAGATTTTGTTTACTGGAGTTTTCTTATTCTACTCGAGGTAGAAAAGTATATTGGTATCGTTTTTTATTAAAACAAACTTAACAAAAAAGATGCTAATGTAAACTTAATATATCAAGAAATATGTATGTGTTTGCTAATATCCACTTCAACCAAAACAACAAGATGTTTTGGGTCGAGTTGAAGGGCTGAAAGCATACAGTATCTTTCCAGTCGAACTACAATGCCCTAATGTACCTAATGTGTGTAAATCTTCTATATAATATGTCTCTATGAGATAACATTACGGATGAGCCGACCCCACGCCACCACTCACACGTACCCAACTGCAGTACCCGCAAAAAGTTCGCTTCCGCGCAAAATTGCCCATAAC
>DWNJ01002222.1:0-10799 GCA_018250275.1 Udranomia eurus
GTTCAGATGATTCATTGTTCGCTGTAACCACAATCTATTAGACGAATGATATTAAAGTCGAATGTGTAAAGAATATTAATAATCCCGATGTTTGGCTGGCACTGCAGTGAGGTGGTGGCATCAGTTTGAAACACTTGTGTTGTTTTATTGGTGGTGACGCATGACCCGTGATAGTGGTTAGTAAGTAGGCAATTTCTCAATATGTCTTCGGCAGAGGTGCTACTTCGTCTCACCTGTAGAGTACTTTATCTCTATGTAAGTATCTAGCTGGTCTTTATTGATTCTGTTGCTCATAAATGCACTAGTGATACCTAGTAATGCCTTTTTTCCCTTTCCTCTGCTTAATTAGAAATACCCGATGAATAAGTTACAGAAAGACACAGAAGAGTCACAGCCCTTTTGAAGCATTAGTCAGAATGCGAAATGAATACTAAATTAACTTTACACTTGTCAAAACAGGTTTGCGTGTGTATATTAAGTGTATGGCGGTGCGTCGTAATGTTGTACATTTTTCCACAAATGAGACATGTGTTCAGTTTTGTGTGACTCCTGGCCATGATGTCATCGCTTTATCGATAACATCGTAGGCGTTTGTTTAACAATAGTTTTAAAGTAACCGAAAGTTGGAATGACTAAAGAGTACTAGACGTAAAGACAACTTAGGTCATCTTTAAAGTTATAATCGAAGGGCATAAGGTGGTATTATTAAGTTGTACACATACTTGTAACGTAACGTAACGTAACACGTGTAAATGTATGAAACCAATTAATGATGTTATTTTGTGGACATACGTTTGACCGGCATTAATATTTTAAAGACAAGTTCTTATGATTAGTTTAATTTTTTAGCCTTTGACAAAACTGGCGATCGTAAAGATAAAATGTTTTTTTACACAATATTTATTCAAAAAATATTATGTATATTTTGCCTATATTCGTTTATATCAGAACTAAGGACACACTGCAGACTGCTTTGTAATCTTATTATCTAAAAACGGCATGAGCTGAACATACCAGACATAAGCTATGAACAATATGTTAACTATTAATTACGTGAAGGTTAGGTTAAAACATTTTTATGACATACGTATTCTAGTACTGTGTGATAGGCTCAATATGAATAGGATAGAATAAATTGTATTTTATGGAAACTTTATGCCGTCCCATTGAAACTATTTTCAGTCTTCCAATCTTGAGTATATTGGAAATGTGGTAGAGAGAAATATGTATGCGGTATTTTTGAAATTTGTATGACAGTTGTAATGTAAGTGTCGTGTGCTATTATGGTTTAGATCGCATGTGGTGGGCTCGGTCGGCTACTTGTAAGGAGATATTGTAACCAGAACCCGGCTAGCCATGCACTCAGATTGCTGGGAGAACTCTCCTTAACATGGTTATGTCATAACATAAATTGACGTCCATCAGAAGGACGCAGCGTTATGTAATAGATAATAGCTTTAGGTGAATAGGGGATTTAATGCCGATTGCCGCCTTCCTCTTATACGTAACCCAATAAAACATTTTATCTATGACGTATGTTTCATTGTAGTTATTTTGGCTGGCTAATGGTCATCAACGCAAGACGCTGCTATCTCCGAGAGTGTCATAGGAATATTAGAAAGGATTTTCCTAATGTCATAATGATCGTTGGGAACAAATAACGTCGTTATAAGAAAAACAAATAGAAACATCACAGAATACAATGAAATCTAAAAAAGCAAAAATATCTCCATTAAGGTTGCGGCTATGTCGGTCGTTACAGCCGTGTCAACCATTTCTAAAACGTTCGCCTACATTTAAAATCTCTATCGTATTTGCACAATACAAATTGGTTGCGAAGCTAATAGTGCGTGAAGCTTGAAGCGCCAGCTGTCAATAGCCTATTGACATTCAATACGGAGACTGGATGCCGAAAATGGTGTCGTGTTCTGTACAGTTTAAATGATGTTGACGTCATTTGAACAAAACTGAAAATTTTGTCATTTACAATTTTGAAAATAATCGCAAAATCGCAAATAATCTGATAATTTTTCAAATCATGATTAGATTAAGTCTAAAACGACTCCTTGATCATAATAATTCCTCACTTCACGGTACACGATGGATGCATAGTGCGTTTCATAATAGTCTAGAGTGGGCAGACAATCCGTTGGATAGGATGATAAATTTGATTAGAGTAACAATACAGCCGTACAAAGATTCACTGATTTAAGACTCAAGCTCGTTATAATAGTGAGCCAAGTTGTGTAGGCAGATTATGACTGTTCATCTAGAAACAAGATCCAAAAGAAAACTTTCAATTTAGAATAAATTTTACCATTTCATCAGCTTAGAGATATGATACAGTTTATCACATTATTATGCAATATCTGTTTATTTTTAAGAGACTTAATGTTAACGTTGATATTTTTTGTCTGTGTTCAATTTATATATTTCTAGTTTATGATTTTGCTCATGCCATTTTGCTCTATTTTTGTTTTCATGTAATGCAAACAAAGGAAACATTTTCTTTGTTTGAAATTTATCAAATATACTTGAGCTATCAGCAATCAGCAGTTTTGCATGTTCTAGATTAGATTTTGTTATCGACGTCGTCTTTGCAACGTTTCGCGGTATTTGTACAAATATGCTCACACAATTTATAATAAACATCAATATAAATACAAACCTTTTATTGTATTTTGTAAAGGTCAATAACAAGAATGTAATTTGCTTAGATGTCTTAATGCCTAACATTCTTATTTATATTATTTATTGCAATCCATGAGATAATACAGGTGTATATCAAATATAATTTTTTAACATCGTTATGCATGGACCCTGTTGGGCACAGCAATTTGGAAGAGGAGAGAGGAGAGCATTCAATTTTAACTTATTATTTGTAGAAGTTCAACAAATTAAGATTTCGAGTTTGAATTGTAGTTAATAAAATAAATAAGAGTTATTATTGCTTACATGTCATGTAACGCCGATAGGTTTGCAAAAATATTTGTACGGGGTGTACAGTTTTGTAAACATATCGATCGTTGGACGGATTATCGACCCGTAAGTGGGACACCACTGCGTGTCCTTGCACACACACCGCCTGCACAGCTGATTGTGCCTTAAACTACTCTCCAAGCCGTTTTAGTTCTTGCTCATATGCGATACGGATTATAATCGCTTGTCGTATTTGGTGCTCGTGTGAGGCGTTTGCCCATTGTTATCTTCGTTGTCTGCTCACATTTTGAGGTATTCATTTGGATGCACGTTATGTTTTAAGGTTACTTTGATTTCCATACGTAGGAATTCGTGTTTCCAAAAATTTGTTGATGGCGCATGATTTTATATTGGAGCCCTAATTGATTTCATCTTTGTTTTCGTCAAATAACATTCACATGTTTTTCTATTTTAATCAATAGTTTTGTTTGGCAAATTGAACTTGATTGAAATGGAAACTGTTTCATTAACAAATATATGTAAATCAGCATGGAAACTATATTAAGCCTATATGAAAACATAATTAAGAATGGAAGTCGAACTGTTGGCCACGTGAATATATAATTGGAATATCTTCAAGGCTCCAGTTTAAATTCGTGCACTTGATAGTATCTCTACACATAAAGGTTGTGTGTGATAACAAATCATGTCACGGATCCAACGCGAACATTCCTTTCACTTGTGACCTTAAAGTTTTACCAAATATTTGAGTGTGCTCGAAGATCTGAAGGTTTCATTTTCATTGTGGATCCTTCACTGCGTAATATTTATATGGGACAAATCGTCAACTGAATTGAATGCAGTTTAATAACTTTCCGTAAAATCGCATACACATGCTGTCTGCATTCAGACACGTCCAATGATTACTGAAAACCTCACAAATGTATACAAATTAAGTAAAACAGAGTAGTCGTTACACGTAAGGGTGAGGTTTTAGCATTTTAAGTCTTTGTTCTATAAAATAGAGTTATTATCCAACTTTTTATCGACATGACCGGTACATCCGCTCTAAAGGTCTCCCCCTTTTAAGGGATTGCCCGTCCTTCGAATAGCGTGACAATTACACAGTGTGATGTCATTTTTTGTTACGTAATATGATGTAATTGTATACTTCCATGCCGGGGATTTTTTTAGTCATTTTTATACTGCATGTTGCTTTAATTTTTGAGTTTCGATATAAATGTACCGCTTTTTGGTTAAAAATATTCACCACAATCTGAGCGAAAAGAAGTTTGATAGATAAATGGAATAACATATAATTTTATGATTACTTTTATGATTTCATATGTTTGGTGATTGATGTGCACTAAATACCTCGTACATGTGTGTTCGTCCTACAAAATTTATAACTGCCAATTCGTCTATGTATCTTCTAGCACTGGACGTATTGTTTCTTCTATAGGTTAGCAAGTATTGTTAAAAGTTACAATAAATATCCATTGCTTTGTTTTATTACTCCAATATTAGTTCTTGTTGTTGTAGTTGACAAGACACACCGATCGCCATTGTTCTTCCCGTCACCCGCATCTGTTTTTTTATAACAGCCCCATAGTTACTGTTAATGTCGTTCAACTTAATAAACGCCATTTCGATTCTATCCACATCTCAAAGAGTAATTTGATTTTCTGTTTTTCATTTTTTGTTTTATTTCAACGTACACGTAGTTCTTTTCCCTTTACGTTATGTTAATCGTTACGTTTTAAAAATTAGTTTACGTTTTGAAATTAAATTAGCTAGTTCTGTTTTTGTTGTTAAGTAAACGATATATTATTTAGTTTTTGTTTAGTACCAAGTATGAACCACATAATCCAACCAGATTTGATAGCTGAATTCTAATATAGAAAATGTTTAGGTAGGTGGGCTTAATTTGTTAGTGAAAATTAATGTTGTTATCGGAATAAATTCGGTTCGTCTAGACGGGGAGACTCCCTAACCCTGGGGGTGGACTGGCGGGACAGAGTTACGGCTCTCTGTCAGGCAACGGGATAGATATAAGAATGCTAAGTAAACTCATACTAAAATTTGTTTCAACGGACAATAAATGCTATGTAGCTATTCTACCTACCTATTATAGTAATGAAAACTGATGATGTATGCATGCTTGGTGCAGTTTACGTTATACCAAAATTTCGTATCTTAAGCAATTATTTGAAACGACAGTAGCCCAATGGTTACTGCCGTTTTTACGGATGCCGGATTTACTTCGGTTGATCAAGAGCTGGCTACGATCTTCACTCCGCTATTGAAATATTGACGAGATTCTACACCTAACGCATCACACACACACCACGCCTTTGAGCGTACCTGGAGGAGTTAACAAAATTGCTAGTACTGACAATCTCGATTTTTTTTCAAGTGTAATCAATAATCACATGTTTTTACTTATAATGGTATACAAATACACTTAATGAACGTCATATACATTTTCTTTATTCAGTGGACATCGGCTTTCAACGCCTTCAGGTTCTAAGGCTATGGTAGCTCGAAGGAAACCCAGCACTCTTTTAAAGATACAACATGATTTTGGTCCGATACTGAACTCACGGGACAGTAAATATTTATTGATTTTAGTTCATGCGATAAACGAATATAAATTCTATGAACCGTTGGTGTTGGGCATAATCGATAGGTCTCATGGTCGTTTGCCTTCCGCTAGTGAACCGCGAGCGATCAGCCGATCATGCGGGCATCCGGTGTTAATGCCCAGGTTAACAAGTCGACAGTTGGCACGTCGGCTCGGGGTGGCGGTGTATCGACCCTAGCTGTGTTGTGTAACACCTCAGTGATACCCTTGACCGCCCCGTAGGACTCATCGCTCGAGACCGCGTGTAGGTGGCACTGAAATTGTATTCGCATGTCATCATCCGTGCAGTGTTCAGTCGCTGGTGTTCAGTTCGGAGTTTTGGGTCGACGGTCTCGTTGGCTTTATATGTGGTTGATTAAGTATATTATGTAACTTTTTTTTAATGTTCGGAGAAATCGTTCGCCTCGTCGTCCATGTGAGAATTTCGTTTATAGTGACACTTTTTCTTCCTTCAGCTATATCTAATTGTAGATGTATATATTTGTTTTAATGTTTGGTCTCTCTTGAAACTTGCTACCTTTTAAATGTCTTATCCAACATTATGTTGTCGACTGATGTTTTAAAAATTTTAAAGACTTGATCCCAAAACCCTGTATAGTTTTTAAGTAATTAATCCTATATTAACGTTCTAAAAAAAGTAACATCGGTGTGCATTGGTCTGCAGGCGGAGCAGCGGCTGGCGGCGCGACGGGCGGCGCGGGCGGAGGCGCGCGAGATCCGCATGCGAGAGCTGGAGCGCCAGCAGCGCGAGCAGGAGGACCATGCCGACAAGGCGTACGACATGTATGCGGGTGAGTTTCAACCTTGTCTCGATGACGCGGCGATAACCTTTCATAGGTACCCGATACCCTGGGAGCGACAGGTTGTGTGGGATTTCCTTTCACTTAGAGCCTCCTGTGCTTTGTAGTACTCAGGAACTCTGACGGATTGTCTGAGTACGTCGCCTCATCGGGCACAGCTCTTGAGAAGACGCCGTGGCTCGATCCAACACTTTCTTTGTGTATTTTGCTCACTGCAAAAGTACCGTTCCATCTTATTTGGTGGGAAAGGTTTTTCTACGTTGATTAGTACGACACGACACGGTAATTGTGTAGTATCTATGGATTAACTCGTAATGTAATTGTACCTATTTTCGCATCGCAGAGACGGTGGGGCGGGGCGGTCGCACGCGGCTGGCCGCGCTGAGCCCCGGCGGGCTGCACTCGCCGCGCCGCAGCTCCGAGGACTCCGCGGACGACATCATCAGCATGAAGGATTTAAGGGTATACTAATGTTTTTGGTTACGACAACAATTTATACTGATGATAGGTTATTATTCTAGCTGATGTTGTATTTAAGGTTTCGTTAAATACTCTTTGATTACGTTGTGCTGTGGTTTTTAGGACCACGAAGTTTTGTATATCCTGGTATTTGAAGGGAAACTTATTTAGACGCATCGAGGTGAAAACCGAAAGGGATAAAAGTATTCGTTCTAGAAATAAGCAGGTCCTTTGTACAAAACTATGTAACATTATTTTATTGTAAAATTAAGTGTACATAAATAATTAAATAAATAAATTAAAGTTTGTTTAAGAGTTGTTAGTTACCATTATTATTGTGTCATGTTCCAGCACGAGCTTAAGGAGGTGGAGGAGAAGTTCCGCAAGGCGATGATCCTGAATGCGCAACTGGACAACGACAAGGCGGCGCTGGCGTACCAGCTCGAGCTGCTCAAGGATAGGATAGAGGAACTGCACGAGGAGTACGCGCAGCTGCAGGTAATGCATAGTTGAAAAGTTGAGGTGTAACTCTGGTAGCAAGTGAAGAAAATTGATATATTTTTAATGTTAATCAGAAAACAAAAAAAATGATTAATTTCGTTAAGTTACGTCCATAGTTCGTTTTAAGTCACGTTGATAGTACATGAGTAATTGAATAATAAAAACATTGATAATGATATAGAGGGGTAATGTGTGACATGCTGGAGAAAAAAATATGTAGATATTTCAATTTACACATAGCTTCACATAGATTTAAGATGGAAATAGAAAATATTCAAGGTTCAAAAGAAAAATACACACTGAGTCATGTTCCAGAAACACAGTTTAATTCAATTTCCTAATAAGCCTAATTATATAAATAACTATTAGACGATTGATAAATAAATAAGCGTGTTCCTACTGACGGGAATGACGGTGTGAGAGGCGTAGCTACTGTGGTATACAAGTGTAAGTAACGACCGCTTGCGGCGCGTTGCAGCGCGAGCACCGCGAGAAGTGCTCGTCGCACGAGCGGCTGCGGCGCGAGCACGCGGCGCTGGAGCGCGAGGTGGGCGCGGCGCGGGACGCGGTGCGCGCGCGCGACGCGGCGGCGGCGGCGGCCGGCTACGCCTACGTGGAGGCGGCCGCCGCGCCCGCCGCCGCCGCGCCGGGCCAGGGCTTCGGCGCCGTGCCGCCGCTCGCGCTCGTGTCGCACCACTCCGAGCGCATGCTGGCCGACGCGGGCGAGGGAACGCTCGGTGAGCGACGCTTCTTTTGACACGCCTTTGTGGGCTTCTATGCGTGTGTGTATCTCTGTAACGGACACTCTGAACGTGATTTTGGTCGACCTCGGGACGTCGGATTAATTTGAACTTTGATGACGATGCAATTATCTGTTTTTTTTTTTTACTTTTTAATTAAAGCGTGTTTTTTGAGTTAACTCGAGGACGAAAGAAAAATTAAACGTATGTCAATAGCGAGAAATAAATATATGTGTGACCAATAACGAAGCGTCGCTCGGTGGCGTTGCAGACGTGCGGTTGCAGAAGCTGGCCGGCTCGAAGGCGGAGCTGGAGGCGGAGGTGCGCAAGCTCAAGCTGCGGCTCAACGAGGAGCGCGCCGCGCGGCAGAACGGCGTCGCGGCGCACCACGACCGCGACCACGACACCGAGCGTGAGTCGCCGTTGCGATTGGATTAGTGGCCGTTTTGTTGGGGAAAGATGAAAAGACTAGGATAATTTGGGAAGATTATGATTTACAGTGATGAAAAATAGGCGAGATTTAGGATAATTGTAATATGATTTTATGATCAAGAAAATTTAAGGAGTTTTCCCCTTTTATTGGCATTTACAATGTTATTTCAATAAGCACTGCTTATAATCAATGGTTATTCCTGTTTCTATGAAAGAAGTACGGTTGCTTGGTTTTTAATTCACTCAATCTCCACCTGTGCAGTCTGTATGATCGTTTGTTTATCTTCGATAAGAATCTTTGTAGTTAATTTTTAATTAAAAAAAAAACTAATTACTTTTTTAGGCATTAAAAATTTAATTTTTTAAAATTTCATTGTATGTACGAGTGATGCGAATAACCGCATGGTTCTATAGTTATGTATTTGCGCGTGCGTGTGCCGCAGTGGAGACGCTGCGCAAGGCCATGTCGGAGGCGAAGGGGCGGGCGGCGCGCGCGGAGGCGGAGGCGGCGCTGCAGGCGGCCGCGCTGGCGCGCCTGGAGGCGCAGGTGGCCCGCCTGCGCGCGCGCCAGGACCACCAGGACGAGCACGAGGAGCAGCTCAAGCAGGAGCGCCGCCGCCTGCAGCGGGAGGTACTCGTCCACTGCACCGCACGCTCACCGCTCCCACGTCACGCGTACCGGTGCATCGTACTCAGATGAATATACTTTTTTGCAGGAAATAGTCGACTTCTGGGCCGTTTTAAATGGCGATAGTTAACGGTACGGTTATTGCACTCGAGTGATCCCGTTTGAGGCATGAATGCGCTCCGCATTCGACCTAACCCCCACTCATAATACCCCAACCCGAATTTGTACCTTTAACCGTGCCTCTCTTTCGAAATCTATTTACGTATTGTCATTAAAATATAATCTCCATTTTCCTTCCTTGAGTTTACAATATGATGTTATATATAACTAAAGATATATGTCTATTTTATATGTATATTATACTTGTTGTTTGTCTTATCGACTGCTATGTAGAATAGCCTCGAGCCCTTTGGACCAAGCATCGAATGGCGTCCTTTTTTTACACAATTCGATATAATTATGTATAAATAAATTGTTACCAAAACATACGTCTTTGTAACTGCATGAAATTGATTTATGAATGTTTATTTCTAAAGATTGAAAGGATAGATTTGATTTAGTATTGTTTTTTAGTCTTTTACGAAATTACTTACGGACATTATTATATATGTATATTTATAGCATTGTCATGTGTAACATAACAAAAGATATATTGTTTTATAGTATTTGATACAGACCAGTCATTATTTTATCAATGAATCAATTCACAAGGATAGGATCAATGTGTCTTACTTTAAAATGTAAGAATAAATAATAATTTAAAGTTTAAATAATTACAAATTATTTCAATGACAGTAAAAGTATCTCATTAGATTCTAATCAGTAAATGGTAAAACTAGGCCCCTAAGATTTGTCACACAAAATGAACATTGACTATGTATAATCGTTCGCAGGCAAGAGAAGCCCTGAACCGAGTCGAGGAGCTGGAGACGGAGAACAGCCACCTGACCAAGCGGCTGGACAAGCTCAAGAACGCCAAGTCAGCGCTGCTCAAGGACCTGTGACAGCACTACCCCCAGAGAAACAGAGACATCACGCCAGAACAGGACGGGTACATGAAATCTGAACACGTCAGAGCAGGACGGGCGATGTTAAGTCTTTACAATTATATGTCTACAATCACTTTATGTATGTATGTATGACATTAAGCATTGTTACTTACGCGACTTTTGTAGCAGCAATTTTGATTCTTTGTTACATTAAATTATACGATGTAGTGAGGATTCATGGTACCGGTGTGTCATTTAAATGTACTGACGTCACAAGAAATGGACCGCTTCGGGATGAATAGTTAGTGTATGTACACAATCGAATGCAACTGGACCACCAGATAGGTTTAATAGATTTTTTTGTTACTTATTATATATAATGTGCTATAAGTACCTAATCGTGGTACCGACGTGTCATATCAATTTATTGTGTACAAAATGGATATTGATATTTTATACATCTATTCAATTTGTTAACGCCACGTCAGTGCTAGTATGTCTAGGAGCTCTGACGACACCTATCTAATATATGCAGTATCCGCACTTAAATACGAAACTGTAGCAAGATTCTGCGATATACTGCATGGAACAATATTTATTCACAATAAATGTTCAAAACTGTATATGCATTTGAAATGTTAACAGAATCATCGTACCAGCGTGACATGAAAACTAGCGATGTATTGC
>DWNJ01002223.1:0-10798 GCA_018250275.1 Udranomia eurus
TTATAAATAATTGAATTACAGACATGATCAAACAATGACAGTGGATGTTGAAATAGGAAGAATCGAATATCAGTATTGTCATATTCATATGAATTTACTACATTTGTCATTTATACTATGATTGTACTAATATGCATTATAATTAATACTTTCCCTTATTGTACTTTGCTACTGATAGATTCCAAATATGAATCAATGTCAAGTTTGTACAAAAAAGTTAGTTTTGCGCAGACTGCTTCTCGAGACCTGCTGGGTCCATGATGGGGTCCTGTTTCTTGACCATACCTGATAGGAGGGTCTTAATCTGAGCGATAGCACGGCCAGGATTCAAACCTTTAGGGCATGTCCGTGTGCAATTCATGATCGTGTGGCAACGGTATAAAGAGTAGGTGTCCTTAAGTTTTGAGAGTCGCTTAGCTGTAGCCTCGTCACGGGAGTCAATGATCCATCGGTATGCTTGCATAAGGACAGCTGGACCAAGATACTTGTCTCCGTTCCACCAGTAAGACGGACAGCTGGTGGAGCAGCAAGCACAGAGGACACATTCATAAAGGCCGTCCAACTTGGCCCTGTCTTCTACATCCTGCAGAAGCTGGGTTTCCTTACCTTTGGCAGCCTCCTTGTCACGCTGCAGCCAAGGCTCAATCGACTGGTACTGGCGGTAGAAGTTGGTTAAGTCTGGCACGAGATCCTTAACAACATACATATGGGGCAGAGGATAAATCTTTGTGGGCTTGGAAAGGTTTTGGTCAATGTGGCTGATGCACGCAAGAGTGTTGACTCCATCGATGTTCATTGCGCAGGAGCCACAGACTCCTTCACGGCAGGACCTTCTGAACGTGAGGGTCGGATCGATTTCGTTTTTTATCTTCAGTAAAGCGTCAAGGACCATGGGCGCGCATTCGTCCAGGTCTACTTGGTAGTTCTGAGTGAAGGGTTTCTTGTCGGGCTCATCTGGGTTCCACCTGTAAACAGCGAAGGTTTTCACTCTTTTCCCGAGGGCAGATGACGTCGCGAAAGTGCGCAGCTGGCCAAAGCTGCCTGAAGTTAATCTTAGTAGGGGCATTATGTAATATTTTTATTTACAGTTTAGATTTACACTCCACCTATCACTTTACACTTAATAACTATACAACGTGTTCTATTTGCTTGGTAATTATTGAAGCTGATGCGGTGGTGGTGGTGTTTTTTAGAAATGTTATTTTTTGGTGCACACAATTCGATAGGTGAATCGGTCATAGACTAAAATTTTGGTGACAGCCTGACAGTTGACGCATGTGTCAATAGTCAATAGGTACTATAAAAGTTGTGAAATAGAAGTGATTATTTTTAAAATAAAGACGTCATGAACTCACGATCTACATAGTATGTTTGTTTAGTGAGTTTTATTAGAATAATAATTTATAATACAGAACAAAATATATATATAAACTAAACCAAATTAATTTTTGAGGAAAAACGCATTGATACAATTTATTGTTTTTTTTAATTACTATTGCGTTGGTATTGTAATTTCAAAGATTTAGAAATTTGGCGGGAAACATTTGACGTCTAACTTTGATCAATGACATCTTGTCATTATGTCATTAAATTGTAAACAATTTAACAAAAATAAGTGTGAGGCAATCCAATTACTATGAAGGGAGTATCACCGGCTATTAATAAGAAAGAATCACCAAAAACGCCTGGTGGAATTAGTAAATCTTTACTCACCCCATGTAGAAGAGTAGGGTTATCAAGAAAATGGACAAAGAGTGGTGGATCTCCCTTTATATCGCCTCTATCTACCCAAAATTGCACACCAGATAGACTCGAGGATAGAGATACACCGAAAAGAAGAAAATGTACAGAATCGGAGACTGAAAGAGAATTAAATAATATTGAATCTGGCATAAGTACACCAAAGGCTTGTAATTCTAGAAGTCAAATTATCACTACACCTTGTAGAAGTACTCAAATACCAAGAAAAAAGTCAAAAATATTGTCAGTATCCTTACAAAATAGTCCAGATAGTAAAAAAAACACAATTTTCAACCGTTTGACGCATATTTACGTATAATAGAACGAAGGTGCTTATTAATATAAACTATAAACTAAAACGTATTCCGCATTCAAATTTCGAATTCCGAACAGGGACCCAACATGCTCTAACAATACGGCACAGCCCACAGACAAACAATACCATAAAGACTACGGATGAATAGTCTATGGAACAGAGAAACCGTCTCATAACTTAGTTGTCATCTTTTTAGTTTTATCTTTACTCCATAAGACATAAGGTTTAAAAGTCCTACCTACATACCAAATGTACCTGGTGTCTGACATTAAGATAGCTCTCATCAATGAATCATAGTTCTTACGTCAGTTGAGTTAAGGTTTGATTTTGCGTTGTATGACACGCAGTCATTGTTCCGTTTATTCTAATGCGAATAAAGTTCAAAATATCACAATATTGTTGGGTTGTTAAGCAGGGTATACATAAGCATAATTTGTTATCACATTATTCCCTACAATGTGCTCTGTGCAGCAAATATTCTACTTTAGATCGCATATTCGTCAACTCGAAGTGTATTTTAATACTAACAAACATCGCATATAAAAACAAAGTTGCGAAAACACAACGCAAATTTCAAACAAACACCCCAACGTCTAATACAGTTAGAAGTGATACGAATTAATGATTACCTTAATTTCAATCATTACATTACATTGAGAACCAAAACTAAAACTCATCATTAAATTAAAAAAGGAAAGGAACATTTGATGGTTTCACTCCGGAAGCACCACCGCCACGCCAACATCCTTAACCGAGGCGTTCCAACTTAGTCCTCAGAGGAAGCAACATATTTGTGATTGTAAGAAAGAACTTCGTTACTGCCTTGGGTTGATTGCAGAAGACTATGGGCGACGAAGACCACTTACCATCAGATATATTACATCGTATGCTACCTGATGTCATAAAAAATTATGTCCTAATGCCTTGTTGGGAATCGAACCCCAGACTCTTCTAACGGCAGACCGCCTTGACCATTGCGCCACTTGGTCGGTATTTGCAATTGCTGGGATTGTACTGTGTACCTACGTCTATCTAACATGGTAATAATTTGTTTGTCCGTCTGCCGTAAAGCCGGCCACGGGGGGCTTGATAAGACTATTTGCATACTGTGGGTATGTCTGAGTGATGAGGTGGTCGGGCTCTTCTTAGCAACATCTAGTGGGAATACCGGTCATATAAAAGGAATAGTACGTTAATGTGATTCATAAAGTTTTGTTTCTTTTTATGAAATAAAATTGGGGAAACTCTTGGCTGTAAACATAATAGATATACATTATAATTTAAATAGAGGCTAGACACGGTGTAAATGAAATAAAAAAGAATTCAAATACTTTTGTTAACTGTCCATATGCACCACCGCCACACCTATTTCTGCCTTATAACAGCAGTTTTCTTCCTGCTGTGTACTGGTTTGAAGGGTGTGGTCAGAGAGACATACGAGTACTTAACCGTGGCGTTAACTTAGTCCTCAGGGGTAGCAACGCATTTGTGGTCGACCTAAGAAATAGCTGTGATCCTGTCTTGGGTCGATTACAGATGTCTATGGCAGTTACCACTTACCATCAGGCTGACTGCATGCTCGTTTGCTGTCTCAAAATTATTACTTCTTCACTAATGCACTAATGATAAACAATTTTACGGATATGAACATGTATACCCGTACAAAGAACTCTACCTAAGCCGCATTTATTTTATAAAAATATAGGTGTCTATGTATTATACCGTAAATTACCTACCGCGTTGGAGATAATATATTAATGCCTATAATACTACATATACATGTATTTATAATCGATAATGTATCGTAAAGACGTCGCTTAGCCTCCTTTCTACGGAATCGGTAGAGAAACTAAGGCCCAATTCTACTAACTTTTACTACATCTGGCGTTTAGAGCTTATACTTTTTATAAAAAAATGTAGCTAGGAAAATACCAAATTAGATCGCCACATATATTATTACAACTTTTAATTATCAATTAAGCTCAAAAAGAACGTTCATGTAATAAAAAATATAAATGCAGCAAAGTTCTTTGCCAGTTAAAATCAGTTTATGCGTTCAAATCCGTTAAACATTTTTTTTAAATGTAAATAACATTAATTAAGCAAGACATGCATTAATAAATGCATGTCTTGTGTCCAATAAGGCGATGGAAAATATGAATATACTATGCATAAATCCCTAAATAAATGTCAAATACTGTTAAAAACTCAGCCAATTAGGCCCTTATTATTCTCTGTCTTGTTCAACTGTAGAAACTGTGTTTAATGCAAACTATTTGAGTTGAAACTATTACGAGACCAGTTAGTAGAATAAGTCTCCGCTACTCCATGCTCTATCAATTTGGTGAAAATCGAGTGTATCTTTTAAGTGGCGCGGTATTCGCTTCAGCAGTAAATGGTCTTGCGCGCGATTATGCGCCTTACTGCTGATAAATTACTGGAAAGGTGAAGGGCGTGTCAGTACGCTTTAAAGACGTTTTAAGTTAATGAAGACTTAGTTTATGGAGACCTTGGGTAATGAAGAGGTGAATGCGAGATGAAGTAAACTTCTGGGAGGTGAAAAGTACTCTACTTTAGCATCAATAACAAATTGCTGAAAACTCCTCGACGGTTCCCACTTCAACCATCGTATGTTCAAAAGGTAGAGTATACAGGAGAGCAGTCTATTAAAAGGTATTGTCATGTGCCATTCCATTGAATTCGCAGTTTTTCAAGTATTTAATAAATAAATTCTATTTGAAAAACTACCAAAATACTACTTAAAGCAAGCAACAATAGACAGTGAGAGATATTCGTTGCACTGCATAATTGTTTACTATCTAATCAGTATTTTCTCTTATAACAGCAGTGTCCTTGCTGCTGTGTTCTGGTTTGAAGGGTCAAGGAGACGTACTTAAGAAAGACCACCCACCATCAGGTGGACTCCATGCTACTCTCAGTTATAAAAAAATACAAAACTTACTCTAAATATCATCTGACAAGGCACTAAGGTGTTGAGATCAGAATGTATTCAGTCATACCTGAAAAAGAAAAAAACTAAATTAATACAAATGAAATTATTATTCATTAAATTGTAATTGCTAAATATTTACACATGACTTGGGCTACCTGTGGTTTCTTAAACGGCATTTTCGTGTTTGGTGACCTAAGGATTTAAACGAGGTATATTATAGAAGTTAATAAAGTTATTAAAAACGGGAATTAGGCACTAAACTGCTAGAGGCACTTACACTGAGAAATTGCCTAGTGTTAACGAAAATTAGAATATTAAATCTATGGGTATAGGCTTTGGGTGAATGATTGAAATTGGTAATAAAACCTATCTATAATATTTCAAAATTCATTATACTAACAAAACTCACAAAATATTTTAATAAATCCGCTTCACGCTTCCGGGTAGCGTACGGCGGGCGGCGGCAAAGCCTTCCATTCCAACCAAGTATTTTAACACAACTATACTTTTATACCGCTTTTCGGAGCCACAACTGGAGCGGCAAAACAAAAGTCAAACGTAGATTCAACCTTTTGGCGGCAACGCGTTAATAAACTCACTATAACTCCTTATTGTGGCACGGCGATCAGATTTTGCTGAAATATTAATTTATGGCGAGTTTCTCGGAATAACCACCTTGTTTCCGATAAGTGACACGCGACTTATTATGCCAATTAACATCGCGCTTGCACGTAAATACTTTAATGAGCAGGACATTTGCGGAGTCGACATGGAATCGCTTGTATCTGACCATCTCTTGAGGCTTAGGCCGCGCGCAGACTCACGCATTGCCGCTAAATGTTGCATGCGACAGTGCGACATCTCTGCTGATTCGAGCATCGATTCCGTAAAACGTCTATCTGTCGTGATTTTACTATAGATACGTTTTACGAGTATTTTGAAAAAAAGCCGTGAGACTCATGAGAAGCTGAATAATATTGAAAAAATAATAAAACGTAACACCACATCTACTACGAGAGATGGGATACTACCACATCTATTATGATATTTTGTATCAAATACTAAATACATTTACCTATATATATATATAGATATAACGAAATTAGCAGTGCCGTATGTAAAAATAATATTTAAAAACACCACAACACCCAAACATACTTGTTTACCGAGGCGTTCCAACTTAATCCTCAGGGGTAGCAACGCATTTGTGGTCGACCTAAGAAATAACTTAGATCCTGCCTTGGTGTGATTACAGATGGGCGGATGGTAGTGACCACTTACCATCACCACATCGCCACTTACTTACTCAAAATTATAAAAGAAAACATCGAAAAGTTTGCTTATAAAAAATAATTCCAACGATTGTATGTATAATTGCCCGAATTTCTAACTAAAGTTGGCCCGTTGATTCTAAAACTAGTTTCAGCCAAAGTCGAACATCTGCAGGCAGCCTGAGAGAACATCTTGCTATAATCTGGTTTCAACGCAACGCAACGTTTGACCCGTACAACCTCATTTGTGAAACATCAAATTTATATTGGAGCGATTTTGGTACGCGGTATTTTGTGCACAGAACATAAATGTTATGTATCTGGCCCCATTTACATTGAGTTGAATTTGAAAGGCCCATTCCCTTAGACGTAATAGACACGTCTCGCTTTACGTAAGTTAAATAATACATATACATATAGATAATTCAATTACAAATTATATTGCAATCGTATCGATGGAACGAAAAACCTTGTATTGAATAAGATTATCAGTTATTCCCAAAATCCGTTATTATTAGTAGCGTATAGTATACAGCTTCATATAGTATTTTATAGCAGATTGTTTTGAAGAAGTGTTTTCGAATACATAACCCCCGAGACTTACTATTAAATTTAACTGGATACCCTTTTTAAGCCGAATTAAAACGTTAACATTTACTATTCCCTATTCAGAAACGTTAATGCTTATTTCATAACCCTATAATCTACATATAGGTATCAAATTATACATACAGCTAGTGTATCTAAAGGGGTTCTGGCCTGAAAACAACGTACACCTCGCCACAGTGCGAAGGGACCGTGAGATGGAAACGAGGCGACGTGCTTCACTTGACGGTAATTTCCTTAAACGACGCTCCGTGTTGGAATCTCAGCTCCACAGCGCCGAGGAGACAATGCCTCGTGTATTGTTAAAATATCGTACGGATACCGTTTGTTCTGCCAATAAGATTCTTTAAACATTAGCAGTTCTATTTGTCTCTGCCATCACGTTCATTTGTTTTTCTCAACGGTACAAAAAGACAAGACAAAGAAAGACCTACCCCTTATATTATAGCCTTATAACGGCGGTGTTCGCGTAGAAGCTTTGAGGTCAGCCATATATGCAAGGAGCTTCTTTACAATTTATTCTGAAATTCATTTAAAAAATCCATCTAAACGTAGGTCCTTTTTAAATGCGTTTACAATCACGGGACGACACCAAAAGTAAATTAGCATGTTTTTTTAATTGGAAGGTACATATTCGTACGGCCAGCAGTGTACACACTGCGTGAAATTTTAAAGAACACGCGATTTCGCGATCAACCCATTTAGTTCTATTAACGGACGATTATCTTTTATATTATAATTATGTTGTAATGCATGTTTTAAAACACAAAAAGGGCGTGGCTTAACATGAAGGATGTGGAAAATTTTCAAGACCTAAGTGTTCTATAAATATAATAAACTAGTGACACATCGATATAAACATTTAATAAAAGTACTGAATACTAGGTTGACAATCCCCTAAAAAAATGGCGAAAGCACAATTTATTTCTAACACTTTGTATTAATGAGTTCATACAGCAAGTGGTTTAAATGTTGGCTAAATGTATTTTTTTGGGTATTTCAAGAAAAAAACAAATAAACCGATCAAACGATACCAAATCTTTGAAGGTGGTACAACCTTGAAACTGTTCGACTCCGGAGGCACCACTGCCACACCTATTTCTGCCTTATAGCAGCAGTATTCTTGCTGCTGTGTTTTGGTTTGAAGCTACACCCTTCAAACCAAACCAACTTCAGGGAGATATACTTAACCGAGGCATTCGAGTCCTCAGGGGTTGCAACGCATTTGTTGTCGACCTAAGAAAGAGCTTCGATTCTGTCTTGGGTTGATTACAGATGTCCATAGGCGGCAGTGACCACTTACCATTGGGTGGACTGCATGCTCGTTTACTACATACCAGGCATAAAAAAAAATGTTTCCCATGCTACAAAACCCTACTCACTAAATATCAACCATCAAACTAAACATCGATTTAACAAATAGGACTCACCAAAACTTGTACACATAAAGCGCTAGATGTATGTCTAACATATTTCAATTAAATACTCAGTGCTTCGTGCATAATTGTTGAACAAATTGTATTAATAATGAGCCGAACTCGCGACAAGTCAGTCAGTGCATCGCAAAAAAGGAATTATCTTTATTAAAATGCACTTATAATCTTTGCTCTATAAGGCATGACTCGATAAAAGCGCGATCTGCTGTGACACAGTTCAATGAGAACGGTAAGTTAATAAACGCTTCCTTTAACGAACTTACTCTGTCACCTACATCATAAGTGCATATAATGGTTATTAGACTAAATAAAAATATAACTTAGGAGATGCCAATGAAAGAGGACTAAATTTAAGATAGAAGAGACCAATAAAAATACTTCTTGTTTTAAATCACACGTAAGTACATAACAATGCCTATAAGCCGCCGATAAGAACGTTTTTAAAGCCATATAAAGCCTGATGCTTTCTAATTGTCCAAATCCATCTTGAAGAAATACAGCTGTTGTCATCCGCCCTAGACGATTATATTACATAATTATTCAATATGAGGACCAGCAGACAGAATGATAAGCTTTTATATCAGTTCCTACGATGAAACACTTATCTATAAGACCGAAATTTTTAGTTCTCTTTGAGTAGATGTGGATGTCAATGAATTGCATAGTTCTGTCAACCACGAATTTCAATTGAGCTACTGTTCTCATTTTACTACGCACGCCATACCTAGTCCCTGGCAAGTATAAATATCTTTGATACCCGTAGGTATACATAATCTCTTGAATCATCTAGCAACGAGTTTATTACAGATCTTAGGTTCATCACACTGCGCTTTTTATTACGCTGGCTGTTTCCGATTATCTACCCGATGTTACCATGTAATAATTACTTTTTATCGGGCCGGCCAATGAAAGATATTCGCGTCGTTAAAGCCAGATTGTGCTAAACCATTTTGATTAGAAAAATTGCGTTGTGAAGCACTTCTGACGCTAGTAATGAAGTTATCTAAGACGATTAGACGACTTCTCGATTCCGATCGGTTTAGAAACGAGTTTAAGCCTCACTTGCCACTCGCCGTTTATGATAATAGTATGATTTGATTTGGATTTTAATACTTTTAACTTTCAATTTTCGAAAGGTCACAAGATTTGAAAAAAATATTTGAAAAATCATCTATTGCCTAATACTAAGGTGTTTTAATATACATAGTCAGAGGTACCCTTCATAGCCGTTCTTGTGGTGCCTTCCAGTATTTCTGCTATCCAGAGACGACGGTCCACATCTAGAGGATCTTTGTTACATTTCAGTATCAAATAACTCAATAGACAAGAACCACCTTTCGACACTGTATTCCAAAAAAACCCTGTGTTCTGTTTCGATGAAGGCTACCACGCAAGATAAAGATGATTATATGAATTAGGAAAATTACATACGTAGGTACTGGAGGCTGACGTGGTCGGCAAAAAGCGATCTTCATTACACTTATCGCTGGATTTTACAAGGTTTATACGATGTTATGAGTAACAATGTAGAGTTGGTTAACATTGTTTTTGGAGAGTCTCTATATGTTGTGTTATGACAAAGAAAATAATATATGAAAGAAGGTTACACCTTTCTTGTATCGCCGTGTAACATTATTGCATTTAACACCATACTCGATTAACCCGGAACAAACTAGCCCGCCGATACCCGGTCATTTTATAGGCAAATTTAATTATATCTTGACAGAACACCATCGCACGCAGTATATAAAGTGCGTCGCTAATAGCCTTAATCATTTATAATAAGCACACTTGACATTTACTCCTAATTGCGCTGTAAAGATTGTTCTACTAAAATTACAAAAATCTGTCATTAAGCGCCTATTTTATGTATTAAAGTTAGTGTGTGGAAAGGGGGCTCTATAGACAACAACAAATTAACGCATAATGACGTCTACAGAATCAGTGATCCTTACAAAGCCAATGTAATAAAAAATAGGATATTTACATTCAATTTATTTTATCTATTTCTTCACAACCACGCCATTTGCTCTAAAATTTTACGTAGATAAGTAAATTTTATTAAAAATAGATTAAATTACTTATCGTAGGTACTTTATCCTCCCAATCGTCAATCATCGGCTTCACACTCACTGTCTAAGGATCGTATCGTACCGTCGAAGAGAAAATATAAAATAGCTATGAGAACACCGACGTGTTCAACATACTGCTGATTTTATTGATTTATATTTGCTTCTGCAAACTTTCATGAGCCATAGCTTCCGTATTGATGTAATAATCGGAATGATAATAAATAAATAAAATACCATGTTTCACTTTTTTTGTCAACGAGTAAACGTAAATAACGCCATCTCTGAACGAGTCCTGATAACTTCGAGCGCATTTTTTCCTCATTACCATTTCAGCGGCCTGCGAGCGTGGAGCGTATGGTAATATGATCGCTTCCAGGAGATGGACAATAGGCAATTAGGTTTAA
>DWNJ01002224.1:0-10798 GCA_018250275.1 Udranomia eurus
AATGTCTTCTATACAAGATTTTTTTTAGATGCTGAAATGAACGCGTCCCGTCTGCGTATTAAATAACATAATGTATTTGATAGAAATCATACTTAAAAAAATAAAAACGTTTCACATTTTCCAAAAAAATCAAAGTCAACTAATTAATTATTTATTTATTCAGTCATTCTACTTATTGATCACGGCGCGTCCTGTTAATGTCTCTTTCCGGTGTTTTATGTAAAAAATAATGGCTTTATTTTCTCACTAACCCTCACAATAGATAACAATCTATAGATCACCCCTCGTTCGAAACGTTTTTTTTATCTAGCATGCAATCTGTAGTCTATAGGAGTTCAGTCCATAAAGAGTTTGACCACAAAATAGGTAGAGCTTGTGTATATTTTCTTTTATTAGTATCATATACAATACCGCCATATTAAACACAAATAATAAATGCCTTATAAATATTTGAAATTGATAACTGGTTCAATAGACGTTACGTGCTATTTAACTCGTTTCATATATTTCCTTGCACTATTTTATTCCTATTACGGTGTGTTTAATCCTGCAATCTTCAGCTGAACAAAATTGAATACATTGAAAACTTAGGTGTAAGATATATAATGTCTACTATATTCCTTGACTTAGATAGACATTGTTTAGATTATCTGTGGGCGTGTTGGTAATATTTAATCTGTAACACAGGTGGTTTAGCCTGAATGTACCGAGTAAATAGAGACGTGATATGAAAATACAAAGCTTTCTCATATTAGCATACATACACGCCACAGAGCCGCGTATCGAGCAGAAGTGGCATACATACATAATTTATTGGTAATGCTGCTTATGTATATGAAGGAGAAATCCTCAGAAATCTAATATAAGGACGAGCGGGACGTGCATATTTTGCGTAGATAACTAATATTCAATCTCTGTCATATTTATGTTTATATTAAATTCATGAGTATAGACAATATAGACAATAGTGACAGAATAATATTTTTTGATCCTTGATCGATTTAAGCTTTTATTTAGAGCCGTTCAGAATCAGTATATTTATTCAATCTTATTTTATTCTCCCTTTTTGTTATTTTCTTTGCGCTACAACTGACCAAAGAGGTTCTTAATTGTAACAACCAAACTTTTAATGCTACGCTTACTGAGTTTTATCATTTATTAAATATTTGTTATATCAAAGTTGTTTATTTTTACAGGCCGAGCTTCATGCTCGGAAAACGTGAGCTTTTTCTGTTTCAATCAGAAAAAGAATTTGATATATTTTTATGACTAAAAAACACTGCTGTTATAAGACAGAAATGGGTGTGGCGGTAGTGCCTCCGGAGACTAACCAGAATCGTGTACCACCATGAATTTAGTTATAGCTAATTTTTAGAAGACTGCTGGGACTTTTTTTCCCGGTGTACCATAGCATAAACCGTTTGATTCTTGATTCTTTAGATTGATGTCTGTTATTTCTACGAATAGACATTCTGCAGAAATGTGTGTTAGATTGTTTAAATATGTCTATGTAGCTCCGCTGCCTTTATTGTCAGGCATTGTTTAACTTTTACGACATAGTTCCATTGTTATTTAAATTTCCTACTGTTTGTTCTATAGGGATTTACTGTACACTAATTCGTTATAATTACAATGGACTTTTGGTAGCAATAAACGATCTTCAATTTTCCTTCCTTCCTGCATATATTGTTTACAGAAATTTGGAAATGTATTTATAACACGCAAATATTTATTTTCACGTATTTCATAACAGCATTGCATTGCTGCATTTTAATAACTCTACATTAAAAAAAATTACATCAAGTCAACAATTTTAAATTTGGTTAAAATTATCAATAAAAAAAAATCAAAAACAAATACAATATTATTCTTAATCGTTAAATCCTGTTTTTATATCCTGTTGAGTAATCATATTACTACGTAATACTCCCGTGATTTATAACGATAAATTTTCGTCATAAATACTAACAATGACTGGTTATTAATAACCTTTCTTAGAAGCTGCGTGGATTGATATGTTCGACATTATCATCTCACATATGACACATAGTGATAACGAATGTTATTTGGTGATCTAAGTAAACGTTACACTCACTTGTTTAATGATAATTATGTTATCATTTCTGTAACCGGACAAACTTCCGATCACTTAGATTTAATAGCGAACAATACTGACACAAAACGATTAAAGAAATGTATGGTATATATTTAAAAAAATACCGCAAACTCAAAAGAAAAAACAAAGACAGTAAAAATAAAAACCGCGCCGCTCCATGTTTACCCGTTTTGGCATTGGCCATACGAATGTGCGCGACGCCAAGAGAAAAAGAGAAAAAAGTATTAAATACGGTTTTTTTTTTTCAAGTATTCTTCGTGATATGAACAGTTGCACTCAAGCAATAAGACTTATTAACTTAACATAAGCAGTATCTAGTAGCGAATTATGTCAAAATGTATTAAGCTAGAAAAGATCAGAAAAAACCCGAAAATTAGTGTTGTCATTTACTATCATTGAATTGCGTGTAGCGCGAGCATTCCTAATATCAAAAGCACAGATAATATCGACACACAAGTTCAATAAGTTAATTATTAAATTGAATCGCGTATGGCGTCCATATTTGAAAGTGGTCTGATAAAGCAGTAACGGTGTGGTATGTAACGGTCGTTTGATAAAAGTGTAAAGTCTACGATTTACAACACTCAGAAATAAATGTATAATCCAAACTGCATATTTAAAAAAGATTTTTTTTATTTTAAATGTCGACACAGATAGAATTTTTCGAAAATTTATTGGGAGTGGTTTAGGGCTCTAATTAATGATCTGCGGTATTCATGTTCAGCCTCTGAAAGAAGCAGGCAAAGAAGTGTCACCAATTTGACATTTTTATTATTAAATTGTATTTACAAATTATCTAATACCAGTCTTTTAACCAAATCACAATACTTCTACAATTTCAATTAGCCAAAATAGTATAAAGCCATAGATAAAGCACTTTGGTTTTATTAGCCATAAAGAAACGGTACTGATAATTACTTTTCATTGTCTACAGGTCAACGACGTACTTGCATTCAGCCCCTATTAATATTAAGATAAGACAACCATGCGTTGAACCACAATTAGTTTGATACAGGGTGTCCAAATGGAGGGTAATTGTTATTAATTAAGGTGAGATTTCTATCTCACCTTAATGGTAAGTCACCTTCACCTGGTACGCTGAGCCCTGGATCTGGCTTAGACCTCACTAAGACCACATTATATGCTTCGTGACGTCATAAAATGGTAGATCACTCCCGGTTACAGTTAAGCTTTGAACTAACATGAAAGTAAGACTTTTATTTTTAGTTTCTTCTGGCGTGGTTCAGGCTATTTAAGAGGCTAATAATTCTTTAAATTTTCGTATATTTTTACTACCACTAAAGGGTAATAAAGACTAAAAGTAAAGACTCATAGTCAGGTATCAGTGCAAGTAACCGCGGATAAAATACCGAGAATAATGAATGAGAAAATATGTACATAAAAAATTGTATCTTCTTTGTAGATTCATGAACCCCTTAACTTAAGTGAGAGGTTTTAAGTGACTACGAGCATCTTTTTTTATTTCAAATGGTCATATCCGTTACTACGTAGTTTATTATCACTTGAAAGCGTAACAATAAACAATAAACATCAAAAAGAATGGCTGTAATAAATTATTCACTTACGGTTTTCGACCACTAACTATATATAAAATACCAAATCTCGCGCAAACACCGCTTAATAGTTAACAGTGGTATTAACATTTAAATAATGTTTTACTAAACATTTAAAAAAGGAAGATCATTATAATTATTTCGAATCTATTACTCATATATTAATGTAATATTTAATTTTTGTTAAATATGTTATTCTACGTACAAAAATTCAATTTAAATAGTTTTTAGGGAATGTAAAACCGGTCATATATTGGGACATAACGATATTTTTTCTCTGAAAATAAATAACCAAGCCGAATTTTGGACATGCCAATCTGACAATTCTGGTTAGAAAGCATATCGATAAAGAATAGTTACATTAAAAAGCGTAAAAATCGAACCAGCACGTCGCATCACGCTCATTGCACCAGAGATCTATACAAGCCATGGCTATAAAAACCATTTATTGTTTTGCAGTAGAATCATAGACAAGGATATACAGCATTTCCGAATCTTTTAAATTCTTATTATTCGATAAATAAATTATAAAAGATTTATGGACAAAGATTTGTAATATACCTATGGTTTCCGAAGCTTTAACCATTGTTGTCGGCGATGCGTATAAAAAGAATAAACGAGTATCTCGATATCTTCTACCTTGGCTCAACCAAATCTAGAAAACTGCAATTTATAAATAGTTAAATGCCTTAATAAATCGTAGGTTCATTTGATACTTAATTTTTTGGACATCGAGGTGTTTAATTGCCGTATTGCTGAGTGCGATCCTTTTCGAATAAGAAGGAATAAATAGGCCATAATGCACCACGCTGGCGAACATATTCGCTCTATAAATCTAAATTCGTTTTTGCCGAAGAAGGGCAATTATAACTATTTTACAATTAGCCGCCGATTGGCAGTCATCACTTCATTTATTTCCATCCAAATCATGAAGCATATATTAAATTATGTATTTGTATACATGTATACCTACTAGGTGTATATAATTTTAAAAAATACTCATAGCGGTAAATTTGATTACCATTTTATAAAGTTATTTGATCACAACGTACAATTCACAAGAATTAGGTATATTTCAATGCAAATCTATTGAAGTGTTGAATTATGATACTATTGTCGGTGCGTATGCGATCCTATAACTTCTGTCAGCAAAAATAGGAAACAAACAAGTTTTTGCACATATTTTATTACTAAGCTAAAACTAAGCGCTAAACTAAAGCTAAGCGATTGATAATTTATTTTTAAGTACTTACTTATTTTGTCATAAATGAAAAAACATTTAATTATGCTGACAATCAAAAAATCTATTTTAAAATCTACTTCGCATTGTAAGGTTTTTACACTTGAAATACCCAAATAAATATCGAACATTGTTTTACAGGAAGCCGGTATACAATGGTTTAATTCATCTTGAACAGATGAAAACAAGAATTGAAATAAACTTAATTCGGCAAAATCAGCACACTCTGTATGCATATAAATTTATACTGAATTAAAAAAAAAAAGTAGAAATATTTAGCATGTGTATACATCACAACCAACTTTTAAACAAGGAACAATAGGTTAGCGCTTAACTGTCAACGGACGTTGCGAATTTGGAAGAAAAATAAACGTCACTTACTTTGGCGCCAATCTGGTTCCCGCACTGTCCGGCCTGAAGGTGCACTATTTCCCTCATATTTTTATTATATATTAAAAGTTATGGCTAAAATAAAGTTTGTTTTAGTTTTCAGTGAGCGTTCAGAGCAGCCACGGTACGCACCGTCTGGCTGACTGCGTGTGATCGAATGCGGCGCCGTCAAGGAACGGCTGTAGTGAACGGGAACGAACGACAACACTCGGGGTGGAAATGTGGCCACGATGGTAATTTACCCCGATTCTGGGGTAAAAAACATTATTTCATAAATACTCTTTAAAACCGAAATTACACAGTTAAAGTTTAAAGTACAAAAAATATTGTTTAAATCTGAAAGGCAAGTTACAATTAATGCATTAAGATCCTCTAGATTCACCACACTTAAAGTTTTTTTTATTATAAATTATGCCTACTTGTATACCAATTTTTGGAGATTAACAAAATTGAATGACTGGCATCTGTCGATAAAAACGGGCACAGCTATAACAAGTTAATTAAGTTAAACCTGCCAAGACTCAGGCTTAGCCTTTCATCATTATTATAATGAACAGAGGTGACAAAGAAAACCTAAGGTCGCTATGGTAATACTAGAAGAATTTAAATTTTATTCCGTCAATTAAACGTCTTACTTTTCGAGGTGCCCAAGTATTTAAAAAGGTAATCTTGGCAAATTTACCCTTACGAATAGCTGGCAACACTAGTCATGATTCACCGCGAGTTCATGCGCCGACAGCCGACATAGCCATAAATTAATTCAAGGACCATATAATTGTACTTCTTATAATGTAGATATATAACAATACAGGATAACTTGAGCATTGTCTGGAGCAGTCTGCGAGTTTGTCATCAACGACCGATATGGAAAGTAGGTAAGTTGTGTAGGAATGATATTTACATATGATTATCACCGGTTACAATTTTCCTTAAATAAAATTAAAAATATATACATTGTTTTTTTTTAATAAGCAAATGTTTGTTATAAAATTTGGCATGTTATGGAAATTTGTGGTAATCGAAAGGCAGATAGAGGCAGAAAGAAATAGATTGACTATTTAGATTTAGATTGGATCTAAAAATCCTGACAGTAAGCTTGTAATGGTGACATTAAATTCCTTTATAACATAGGTATCGAATGAGAGAGGATTTTTGAAAATTCCACTCCTAAGACCATAAAAGTAGTAGACCATAGATGAAAGTTTGTATCTTATGTAATTCTTCTAAGTCACAGAATCAAATTTTAAGGCCCTTGGTTACTTTCGTATTATTTCCGTCGTTTTGAGATGAGTTTCTTTCAAATCCAATATCGATTTATGGAATGTATAGGCGATGCTATTAAAAGTGTAGGTATTGGTACGATGAAGAAGCACGTGCGTCCAATTAATGCAATAATATATCATACAAATTATTTATTTCTTTCACAAGCAAAGTTGAGGGCAACGACTAAAATTTGCCAATAATATTTTAAACTTAAAAATTTCGAAATATTCTTGTCCAATATTTTTTAAATGTAAGCCAACTTGGAATTTGGGACATTCGAAACTGACAGATGACAATAATTAAAATTCTCTTCACCAGAAGTAGAAAGTAGAGATGTCCCAAGTTGTAAAAAATATATATTCGAGTTGAAATTCAAGTAACTCGAGTTTATTTCGATTTATGCAAATCGAGTTAGGGATGTTCCAATACCACCAAAGTCGATACGTAGGTACTCATACCGTTACACGGAGAGTACTAATATAAAATAGTATTTTAAGGTCCCCCATGAAGTCGAACTTGGATGACCTTTTGTTGGTTTTATTTTATTAGTATCGAAAGTAAACTCGAGTTAACTCGACTTAAGCGTAAATCGATTTAACTCGACCCATCTCTAGTCGAAACGACACACTTCCTGACTGTGTTGCATTTCTAAAGGAAGCCTATTCGCAACACTCAAATGTTGATGATAACATGAGAATCCTAAAGTCCACGTTGCGATAACCATACCCATTGCTATAAACGGCAAACTATTTGCTACCATCGACTCTGTAAACGAAAGCATTGTGTTAAAACTGTGCCTAGGATGCACAGATGATTACATTTTTTTGTTGTCTGAGTCAAATGAGAGCTAACAGTACTGGATATCTCGAATCCTAAACCTAATGACTATCGAACAATGGCGTCCGTAAAATCGCGCCATTTTACTGTCAATTTGACGCGACGCGTTAGGGTTGGCTAAAGTGACTTAAATTATAGGTACGAGAATTTAGGATCTATGTAATTAATAATAAGGTTTTCTTATTTTTTATGAAATAAAAATAGCAATCTAGTATTCATCCCACAATGGGCTATACTATGAATATGACTATGAATACTGGATTGCTATTTTTATATATTTAAGGAACATTACAGTTATGTCAGCTATTTACATTTGGCAAACTCTAAATAAAATAATCGTATTTGCAGTTGATTACAGAAGCGTCGGTACTCTTGATTACGATTGCTTCTAAAAGGAGGAACTAATGAAGAATCAAGAATCAAATGTATTCAATATAAGGTATACGAATACTCTTATTATAATGAACGTTATATACATTTTCTTTAGTCAGTGGTCATCGGCTTTTAACACCTTCAGGTTCTGAGGCCGTGGTAGACCGGGAGAAAAAATCGGCGCAAAAAAACTCCCAGCGGTAATGTAGCGGTAGTGCCATGTCCCCAACGAATGTAGCAAAGTATTCCCTATGTTACATACTTACATTTTCTACTAGGCTTAAAGAATGAAAATTCATAGACACAAACGGTAACATAAACATTATTAGCGGTTAACAATACCGCCTAGACATTCGACGACCGTCAAATAATATGTGTCAAGTCCTGTAATTTGATACTTTGTGTATTACTTTCATTGACGCATAATGATGACGCTTACTTACAATTACGGAGTTGCATATGCGTATGAAAATCATGTATGGTATAAGTAGATCATAGAGATGCTTATCCTTATTTAACCGTGTTACAAATACAGCAAATGAGTCTGACAGTCTGACATTTTCTATTTGTTATTGTTAAATGCCTACTATTTTGAGAAAATGAATATTTTAATGAGAATAGACATGCCACTAAATTACTTTTCAGTAATTTTCCAAATAAATCGGTAAACGCGCATTCTCATCAAGTATATTAACATATACATATACACCTATATAATCAACTAGCACTGTTTTAGACACCGGACAATACAACTTCTTACAATGCTAAATGTAAAGGTAATCAACAAAGATATTAAATGTTGTTATGTAATGGAAATATCTAGGAATGTTTCAACTAATTCCCAGGAACCCATTAATTTGATGCCACCATGACAGCCCTGTCACAGGCTGAATGCACGCATTAAAAAGTAATTCAGCTTTCCAAGATGGCGATTGGCGGGAAACGAGATGCGACGTCAGATGACGTGAAGAGTTTTTAACGAAACGTTTTAAAGATTCCTTTTTATTAAATGGTAAGTGCCTATACTTTGTTTTATCGATTAGGCCTATCTATTCATTGTTCAATGTAATCATCTCCAAATTGACAAGTTACTCTTTGACTTATTATTTTACTAGCTGATACGCGCGACTTTGTCTGCTTTTATTTATTATATTAACTATGGCTGCTGCCATCCGGAACGGACGTAGGGTTCAGTGGCCAGTCTGCCCATGCAATTTTCTGCTATACTGATATAGAAGATCTTTACCATTAATTTTAAGATTCAGCCGTAGCTACAATATTGCGATACGTCTACCCAGCGTTACCAATGTAAGTGCCCAAAATATGTTTTTACGACATTAAATTGTGTAAAAAATATGGACTTCGACTGCCACCCTGAACTAACGGCATGGCCCGATGGCCTATCAGCCCATGCAATTTAAATCTGATATCTTCTTTAACATTAACTTTAAGATACCACTGTAACTACATTATTGTGATGGGTTTACCCACCGTTACCAATGTAAGTGCCTAAAATATGTTTTTACGACATTAAGTGAAGATGAATTGATGATTGATGAATTCGAGAATATGGAACTTTTGAAGGTGGTAGAACCTTTTACGGTTCGACTCCGGGGGCAGGCTGTTCCCTGTTCGGTTAGCAAAACATTATGACCTAACAAACAACATCCACCCGGTATTGGGTTGATTACAGATGTCCATGGGCGGCAGTGACCACTCACCATCAGGTGGACTGCATGCTCGTTTGCTATCTAAATGTTCCGGAGTCGAACCGTAAAAGGTTTTACGTACTTTGCATAGTTAAGACACATTCACATGTGAAAGGAGTAAAATACTAACTAATAACGTGCGTTTAAAAGTGTAAATGGAAACAGGGAAGATAAGAAACTGAAAAGGTCGAAATAAAATACCTAACATTTGATAATAAATTCTCACAGTCACGAATTAAAATTTCTCCGACTGCTAAAGTAATCCTGCGATGTATTGGCATCTGTATGAACTTTCTTACGAGAAAACCGCTCTGTATATTTTCTATTCTCAAAAGTAATCCATCCCTTTCTAATAGTTAACGGTTATAAAGGACGACGATACTAAAGTCTATAGCCCTGTTTCAATATGCAAACTACTTATGAATCGACGCGTGCGTGGATTTTCTATTTCTTTAAGAATATGTTTTAAATATCGTGGGACGCTTCCAAGGCGGATTTCTTTATAACAATTGCTTACAAATGGCGACACGCAGAGTACTAAATCTGTGAATCTGTTTTTTCTCCCGGTCCCTGGGAACCTTGAAAGGTTCTTGCGTTGAAAGCAAATGACCACTGACTAAAGAAAATATATATGACGTTCATTAAGTGTATATTCTTGATTCTTGAAGTCTACAAATCCTTCTACAGACTGGAAGACTCTTAGTTCTGGAAACTCCGTGCTCAGTTCAAAACTATAATGGACAACCAATGGTAATGACCACAGGAGTTCAAAACACAGGAAACACTAAAATTCGCGACGATTTTGCAACACGACTGCAATTTGCTGATTCGAAGGTCAAAAAACGGTAATCACTGACAACTAAACCAGCATTAGAACCAATCTCAGAATGGTTCTTATCTGAGATCTCCACTTGTGGTTCATGTAGGAGTAATGTCCATAAACGATTATCATTTGACGTGAGGACAGACACCCGCCCACTCTCTGCTTCCCTTCATCACGTAGAATGGTTATTTCCACGATTAGGTAAACCGTTTCCTGATTATTCGTTTCACCACTGCACGAAGAGCAATGGTTTAAGGTTTTTTTTATTCACAACATAGACAACTACAGTAACAAATTAAAATAAAAAAAGAGAAACACATTAGTTTTAAAGAGACACCTGATTTTTTGAGGTAGCTTATGGTTAATAATATTATAATTATTTATTTAAATGGTTTGATACGATATGTAACTTTATGTGACAGACCCAATTCCACGCGGGTGGAGACGCGGGCAGAAGCTAGTAAAATATAAAAC
>DWNJ01002225.1:0-10797 GCA_018250275.1 Udranomia eurus
GAGAACAGAAATTTAAACTCATCATCCAAATTTCTGCCCCGCTGGGAATCGAACCCAGGACCCTTCGAACAGCAGTCAAACAACCACAATAATACTATCTCTGCCAATATTCTTCTGTCCCGGCTTTAACCCTTCCTTGGCTTGGCAAGACAAGGCTTGCCAAATAAACCCGTTGAAGCTGTAAAGGCCGCTGGGGTCAACAGCAACACACATTTCTCGAAAAGAAAATACTACATTTTTATAAATTTGGAGAAAACCAACCGCATATAGATCTGGACTAAAAACAAATTATGATATTTAAACTCTTCAAACTATGTATGTATACGTGTATTTATGTACATACACAGTAAATGACATATGACTGAAGACGTCTGCTAAAATGAGCGTTGAATAATAAAAGATGATAGAACTGTACATGGTCGAACTGAGACACATCGTATTGGCCAGTCATGGGCATTGGCGCCATTAATCGCGAAGACATTTCTTTGCCTCATTACAGCGATTTTAGCGATTTGTGCAGCCTTCAAATCGTAAGAGATTATGCTGTAAATTTATAGAATATGTCGCGGGACGCTATCTCTTCGGTTTCACTTGACTGAATGAGAATAAAAATATGAAAACGCTAATTATGTGCTGTCCATGACAAAGAAGAGAAATAAATAAAATTGTCTCTGGTCAGGTAACTTCGGTACGGTAAAACATTTGTGTATATCAAGTGCGCTGTACCTACCTCTTACCGTGTTAATGCCCACGCTAACCATAAAGAAATAGAACATGGTGTGACGTGTTCTAAAGAACTCTCAGTCCTAAGTACATAACACGGAAATTACTCCATATTTTTCTTGACTCCGATAGAACAATCCCAGAACTTGGCGTGCTCTGACAAACGTTACGGGAGCAGACTTCGTCCGGTGCGCGGCGCATTGAAAACTGTACCTTGAACCATGACAATAAGATTGTTCTTAGTTTGCAGATGTTGATCAGTTGCAAGGTTTCGCGGTTTCAGTGTAAGAGAAGAGGTCTTTAACGAGAAGCGGTTGTTTGTTTTCCCACGCCTCTCGAGTCTCGATTACAACCGAAAGTGCGACAGACTGACCGTGGGTGATTTGTTTGCATGTATCAAGACCAATATATATACAACCCAATTACATATTGAGTGAAAGCTAGCGAGAACGTTTTATGGTGTAAAAGTAATTCTAAAGCAGAACGTCAACATAAAGGTTGGATCGATTCAAACATATTTTTATGGAAATAATTCAATGACGCAGTATATATACCTACATGAGATATGGTAATGGGAGCTTTGATGGTTCCTGACTTGTGTGACTCCTGAGGTCTTCTAAAGAAAGCATTCAGGAAGTGTGTGAGACATTATATGTATACCTATAGAAGTGTTCCATCGCATTGGAAGATCCTAGGCAGAGCTTTAATTCGGGGTCGATGTGCATTTTTATGTGCACACTGGGTAGTAAAAAAACAAGCAGTCCATCTGATATTACGTGGTCAGTGCCGCCTGTTGACATCTGTGATCAACCCAAGAGAGAATCGAAGTTCTTTCTTATGTCGACCACAAATACGTTGCTACCCCTGAAGACTGAGATGGAACGCTTCACTTAAGTGTGTCTTTCTAAGCACACCAAGGTACAGTAGCAAGAACGTTGCTTTTATAAGGCTGAAATAGTGGCGGTGGTGCTTCTGGACTGTAACCAAAAAATGTTCTACCAACAGAGTACTCACACTCATACATGAATAGGTATGTAGAAAAATTACACAAACATTTGCTCAATTATATGAAATGTATCGAAAGTAACAACGCTGCGGGCAAAATATTTAATCGAGTCGAGCAACATAATGTAATAACACTTTACGATGAAAGTGAAGTCTATTCTATCGGAGCTATTTCATACACATAGTAGGTCAAATATTACTATTCATTATTTTAACATTAGAGCACTACGTCTATAATTATCATTAATAATTAGATTGAGTGTTCATAATTAGATCTGATCTAATTTTGCTTAAAGTATATGATGCATTCCTTTTTGTGATGAAAAATAAACGCCTAAAATTAATATTTCTGCACACTCTTTGAGCAAAACACAGTATGAATCAGGAGAAGCGTTATGGTTGAGCATGTACATAGGTATATCCAATATCAGACAGACCTTAAATGTCGTACGTACGAAGGTGATGGAACCTTTACGGTTCGACTATTTCTGCCTCATATAGCAGTGTTTTTGCTGCTGTGTTCTGGTTTGAAGGGTGTGGTACGGGAGACATACTTAACCGAGACTTTCCAACTTATTCCTCAAGGGTAGCAACGCATTTGTGGCCGACCTAAGAAAGAACTTCTATTATCTCTTGGGTTGATTACAGATATCCATGCGCGGCAGCGACCACATACCATCATGTGGACTGAATTTTTTATATAATAAATGTTATATAAAAAAGTTTCTGCACATAGATTATTGAATGTATTATGCCAGTAATGCACATTTTCGTTTAAATAGAAAGTCCAAGAACGCTTTGCAAATAGTATGAAAACAATCAACCAAGAGTCATGAATCAAATGTTGTTTATTTATTATAACGTATGTAAATGCACTATGAACGTCATATAGTTTTCCATTAATCAGTGGCTTCTCAAGCTATGTATACCCAGAAAATCTAACTACGTTTACAAAAACTAAAACTAAGAGGTAAACTCAGCTCTAATCTACAATACGACCTAATGAGTAGATAAAACAAATTACGCTACGATTTGTGACTTTAGACCCCAAACAGCGAAACAAAGGACAAAACATGTTACAAACACATATATACACGTAGTTACTTATACATTATCCTAGCATTAATAAGAATATTTACATTATTTGACACACATAAATTATCCCGTGTATGAATTAGAGGTTACGCCACGGTGGCTGTGGTTTTAGGCGTGATAATATGCGGTCCATTCATCAGTTCCAATTGAGATTAACCACCGAATTTGAGCTAGAATGCCCGTGTGGTCCTAACACAAGCTATTCATTAAAATACTTATGACAAAGTACTCGTAGCTTCACTTCGTAATTGTTATAAAATATTAATGATCAAGCCAAAGTTTATTATTTATATAAATGGAATACTAAAATATAAGGAATACAATGTTTTTGAATTAAAAATGCCAACTTACTATGTATTACTAAAATAAATTAAACGATATCGTCTTATTGCCACTTAAATCAAATCTTGTTATGATATCAAAACTTACCTTAGCGACGCAATAATTATGTTACATTTAAATACTGAGTAACTTTGAAACTGAAAGTTAAACTTCTCTTGCACAAGTTTTGACAATCTGTTTTTGTTTATAATTTTACAAAATGTCACAAATTGCACTCAAAAAACCTAATTCCTTCAATGTACGTCGATGTCTTTCTGGACCAACTTAATTACATGTAACCAAAAAAGTTATTATATAGTCAGCACTATATTTGGAACACTTAACAGGTGACGAAAGTCGATAGTATTCACGAAAGGTTTGTTCTTCGTAAAAACACGCGTTCAACGCATGGGGTGGCTCGCTCGGCACTGGGCGGGCGGCGATCGCGGTTGCGACTGCCGCCCGCCCTTGCGCAAAGTTCACGGCGAGTCTAAGTGACTTTCTGTTTCGCGTAACTCAACGAAAGTCTACTTTGGTTTAAAAGAACAATGGTCACTCTTTCAATGAAACAAATTTATTCGTGCCGTTTATTTAGCTATGTTTCAGCATTGTTAATTTGAAATGGAAATAGAATTTGAAACATAAATAAGATTTATAATTGATTAACGACGAATGAGAGATAATTCTGACCGGCTGGTTTCCGCTCACAAGTTTCTGTGAGCAAACAGTTATTGTAATTTGACTTAGGATTATTGCTGATATAATAAATATTGTGTGTTCAATTTATCGTCTATTTATTTGTGTATGAGTTTTATAAACATTTTTTACTGATTGTTATTTTAAGTCGTGAATACAACAGTGAGACTATTCTCTAAGAATATTAAGACGTTTCCATCTTGTTTCCATCTCGGTACCACCTCGTCTCGGTGCTATCTCGTTTTTTGCTAATTGCGTGAAGTTCAATTGATTTGCGTCCCTGGTTGTATGTATTCGTGATCTTAACCTGTTTAACTGTTTGCATGACCTTTGAGATATGGGCGGTGATATGTACTACATGGTTTAATGTATCTAGGTGTACACACTCCATGCATATACTGTACCAAACGTGTGTAGCCTACTATGCGCCAATTTACATTGAGTAACCAACAATATAAGTACGTAAGCCCTATAATATGGAAACAATGCAATATTTACGGTTTATCAAGCGCACGCCAAGGCCTTCACTCATCTTCGTTCGTGATGCAAGTTCGATGAACTGTAAACAACACTTCGTTCCCGTTCCACCGGGCTGTGTGGCAACTAGACTTATACTTGCGTATAATGTAAATTATTTTCGCTGCCAAATATTTACGTTAATACCTCTCCGGACCATTTACGTCGCACTCGGTTTTTTTACGATCCCTGGAAAGCGTTCAGATTTTCTTGCGTCTTAAATGAGTCACTGGTGCAGTGTATTTAAATGCAACGCACACCAAAAGAAACGAAATGGCGATTTATTGAGGCATGCAATAAGAAAACATTCACAACTATTCTTGGATTGGAGAATATAGACGTCTTTTGTTTCCACCCCACGTAAGCAACAGATGCAAAGATGTCACTATATTTTCCTTAATACAAATATGTGTAGTAGGAAATTTATGACCGTAATAAACCGGTTTCAACGTAACGAAGGTAGCAATCTTAGGTAACCTATAACCCGTGTAACAAGCGTGGCTACGCTGAATTACGATAAGCTAACAGTCTCGCTGAGAATTTTCCTGTAGTGTAGCAGGAACACGCGTCTTGGGCATTTTCTATCTAAACAACGAGCCTTATTATAAATCTCATCACGCAAGTTGTTAGTAATAGTTCGTCGGGTCGGATAATGTAAACACGGACGGTACCCCGATAGTCTTGCTGCGATATCGGGTGATAATATCGACATCGCTACGACGTAACGTACGGAACAGGTACAAAGATACAATATTTACTGTATTCATCAAACAAAGTACCTATATACAATGTTATAGCTTATTGATTTGAATTCTCACAATGTCAATATTATAAGCCTCATCGATTATCACAAAGCTTGTTTTCATGACTAAGGTAGCGAACGAGCATGCAGTAATGCAGGACATCTGTAATCGACCCAAGACAGGTTTGAAGTTATTTCTTAGGTCGACAATAAATGCGTTGCTACCCCTGAGGACTAGTTGGAATGCCTCGGTTAAGTATGTCTCCTTAACCACACCCTTCAAACCATAACACAGCAGCAAGAATACTGCTGTTATAAGGCAGAAATACGTGAAGTGGTGTGCCTCTGGAGTCGAATCGTGAAAGGTTTTACCACCTTCAAAAAGTAATCGCATCCAAGTAATAATTTTAATAATAATTACACATGTTCAATTAATATTGATTTGAATTGAATTTAATTAATGTTGAAGTACATTTATGAAACTTACTTTCCGTAATATATTCTAAAACACAGCATATACGGAGATGTTCGTAGATGTTCTCAAAGTTTTCAATGTTAATGCGTGACTGAAAATCATACGATATGCATAATAAATATTCGCCGTCACAATTTATGATAAGAAACGACACACTAAATGCAAATAAACAACACCTGAGAAAACTTACCTGACGTTGGCTTTTCTTGAAAAATTTGAATTTCATTTTGCGTCTGCTGTTGCTCGAACCAAACTATAATATATCTTTAACAATTAACTGAACAAAACTATGCTCTACAAACTAACATCACAGCACATCGGAACCAATCGCGTACCAAGGCTATAGATAAAACCACCGAAATAGCTGAAAGCGTTCCGCAAAGTAACTTGTATCGCGTAAATGTAAACAAATGGTGCGTCTGTGGACCGATTGAGGCGTCCGTCGCTAGAGCGCCCGCCTGCCTCACTGCCTTGTGGCCTGTATCGTGCGCGGAGAAATTCGAAGCATATGCTCCGGTATACTATGCAACGCATGGCAGTGTTTTTCAAACTGTGGGTGCGTGTCTCATTAGGGGGTCGCGAGTAGTGCCTCACTAGGAGGGGTCGAGAGTAAACATGTTTATAGTATAGTAGACCTCAGGATTTGGATATTAATTTGATTTGTACATAATCTGAGGCAGTACACCTGATTATTTGTATCATAATATAAAGAAATATGAAAGTATTAAAATGTTTAAACAGGTACAAAAAAACATGTGTTAACTTATTAACTAATGTACTTACATATACACATATATAATTTTCTCGTTAATATGTCCATGCCCCAGAGGCAGAAAGAAATGTATAAATGCAAACATGATTTGTAATCTCATTGTTCGTGAAACTATGTTTTATTTAAACCTAACTATTTTCTATCAAATTTGTTACTTATTAAGCACCTAAAACATTTTAATCAATTACATATTTATATTCTCGATCACATTCTTAATAGGAAGAAAATTAATGATTAGAAACATGTAGTGTTTAAAAAGGCTGGTGTAGATTTATACCTATATATATACCTAGGGGGGCGCGTGTTCAGAAAGATTGAATAACACTGAATTACGCGATCGTATGCCACTTGTGTGTAGCGAGTGACTAATGGGTGGAGAACAGTGATTAATTTAAGTGTAGAGTTGATCATCATGTTAATAATTAATTGTTGTGTTGTGATAGTTTATATATCTGTTTAGAATTCTATCAGGTCGTTGATCGAAGCGCCTATTTATGTTGTCATATTGTTATATATATTTATAGGAGACAAACAATTTAAGAAATCAAAAACAACTAGGTTAAACTCGCGGCTCGTCTCGCATTTTATAAGTGGAGTTGCTTAAAGAGTGCGGGTTTGATCGGAAAAGCAAGTCATACGAGTATATTATTATATATTCTCTACAAGGCGGACACGGCGCACTTCGTACCGCCTCAGAATCATTCTCCCGGCCTTGTCCCTGAGAAAAAAAACGGGGATGGGAACGAGGATGGGTCCCTCGTTCCCATCGCCGTTTTTTTTGGTTCTATTCTTTAATAAAGACGCCTCAAATGCTTTTCTCTTAAATATGTTTCATGTACAGCAATCACTTACATATAGATATGAGTTGTCTCAAAAATTATTTATCGAAAAGCCTACACTATTGCGTCGCTGCTATTCTAAGACTTTCTTCTACGACGCATTTCCCGTATTAGTTACTTTTAAATTATTTTGATAAAGAATACAATTATTTACGTACGATCACATAAGTACACACATTCAGATAAAAACTCAATAAATTGTGGTTTGAAAATTAACGTTCCATTGTAATTTACTACGATTTATAGTCCACTTGTAATCAAGCCGATTAAAATCGGTCACATTCTGAATAGGTATATCGTGTTCAGAATTTTAATACACTATACAATGGAAAGTGTACCCGAAAATAAAACAGATGTTGATATATTTTCAATCCTGTCACGAAGAACTATGTAATCTATTACTACAATAAGACATTTAAGCGCTTATAAAGTATATACTCCTACATACATATGTGATGTAAAATAGGCTAATAAATAAATAATAAATTAATATTATAAAGGTTTCTAACTTTGTTTGTTTGCAGGGGATAATCTTCGAAAATACTGATCCGACTATTAAAATTCTTTCAGTAACGGAAAGCTACACTATTCAGGTGTGATATAGGCTATATTTTATAATGAAAAAAAATCGTGTAAAATAATAGTATATGTAAATCAAGTCGGAGGAAAGAGGGCGAGATATGATACTTTACCGGCGTGCGCTTAACGAACATAATGTTCAAGAAGACTTTAATATTTCTAAATATAAGTGCGCGCTAGCATATATATAGCAAAATAGTGAGCCAAACATACAATTAAATTGGATACATTTCCAATGCACATTTTAGAATATTTATCAAACATTGTGATTTACTATAACATAAACATTGTGTTTTACGTAAGTAATTTGAACAAACACTAGACTTTTGCTTGATTTGAATTGAGCACCATTAAGAGCCTACACAGCTGAAACCACTGAAATCTTGAAATTTTGCAGATAGATTATTTTTGCATAGCGTAAATGGGCACTAAGAAAGGAAATTGGGAATTCCAGTCCCCAGGTGGAAAAATTGGGGTTCAAAGTGGAATTTCTCCAGTACTGAAGTTGAGACACCTGCATTTATGTAGTTATGGGTGTTATGTTTAAAAAAAAATTGCATATTTAAATTGGTCTGACATGAAACTCTGACATGTGACAGACCAAATTCCACGCGGGCGAAGCCAGTCAAAAGCTAGTTATAATATATAATATAATAAGGAGAGAGGTTATTCAGGAGATGGCCGTTAGAAACGTATACACATAATGTGGTAATATGTAACGGGTACACATAATGTGATGCATTTGCGAACCTGACGAGGCAGCCTTCTTAGTTCTCAGGAGTAACGCATCTATGTACCATCAGATATGTCTTTATTTTCCTGGTCTTTTAAAGTTTAGTGAATGTTCACAGGCAGTAGTAAACAAACACCAGATCGATACGATGATTCTTGGTTTACTACTTTTTAGCATAAATTAATGAAAATAAATCAGATATTATTGTAGTCTACTTCAATTAAAACTTACCTCGTGATCTGGTCCCGGTTTCGATGCAAGACGAGCTTCTGTCAGTTGATTTTTCAACGCCCTGTAACAATTATAGAATTTATAGTCATCCAGATTAGGAGGGTAAATCATAGAGCATATGCCATTACCAATATCCTAGACGAAATTTTCAAACGTAACTTTAATGTAGTATCAAATCGAATTGCGTTTATTATTATAACAAATGTGTAAAAAAGAGTTAATATAAATCAATACATTACATTCGTAAAAAATAACAACGCACGCTAATCTAATCTAATGTTTTTCCACCCACCAGTGTATATCAACAACCCACAACCAAGTCAATTCAGCACGATTTATCTTTTCATATCCTGTATAATATGTAATAACCCTCCAATATCCAGTGACTCAGAGTTACAGTTGTCTGCTCTATTTTTTTTGACGCAGGGAAAGCCTTCCAAAGGAACCAAGTACCGTAGGATTTCCTTCATTTAGAACCTCTCGGTGACCTTCTGTGCTTTGTTACCAGGGGTTACTGGACGCCTCTTACGACAGGCAGGAGATACCGTACTACTCTTTAATTTCCGCAATTCCAGAGACTAAAGTTATTTGGTCTGCCGTGCCTACTTATTCCTATGACGGTGCATCTCAGCGCAGTGCTGCATCCAAAGCAAGCGACGCAAAGACCCCTCCTCTCTTTATTCCCCACGCAAAGGGACACCAACGTTGGTGGTAATACTAGAAAGATATGACTCACATGTAGAACTCCCCGACTTGACGAGCTCGCTTCTCCCAGCGACGCAACAGCTCAGCACAGTGCTACATCAGAAAGAAGCGACGCAAAGACGAGGGGTCTTCTCTCTATTCCCCACGCAATGGGACACGCCCTTGACTCCTATGGTATAACACCTGAACGACATAACTCACATGTACAGCTCCTCGGCCTGGCGCGCCTGCTTCTCCCGGCGGCGGAGCAGCTCGGCGCATTGCTGCAGCGACGCGAGCGCCACGCCGCACGTCGCGCGGAACGAGGCGCCCGCCGCGCGCACCTCGCCCGCGTGCTTCTTCAGGTCCACCCCTGTACAGAACGTCGTTGTATGGGCGCTGTGGTTCATGTTATGGTGGTTACGGGTGAGGAGCTTTATGTACTCAACACATCGAGGAATGTGTTGAGTACATAAATAGTGATTTTATTTGGCCTTCAATTCGTCTCATATCTTTTTCTACTAGCGTTACATGCATCTTATTTTATCGTATAGACACTTAACTTATGAAATGAAACTCGCAGTCTGTATATGTGGTAACGAGGGCCGTATCACAATTTAAAGTAAGATATGCGCTGAAACCTGTCATAGGTTCACGAACAGATATGGCGCTAGTGAACAGTTTTTTTAATTTATCACCCATATTAAATGATAGTCCTTACCTCTGCACTGAACATTAGACGTGATTTAAAGCGAAGGTTTAAATAGATTTGAAACATTATCATACTAACTGTATGTTTTTTGCATTGTAGCGAGATTTTGACGCTAAAAGTAGTAAAATACGTAATTGATCATATTAATTATGTGTAAATCTTCCTTCGTTCCTTCTCTTTAAAAACAGCTACTCCCTATTTGTGTATGATAATAACATACGCGAAAACACGCCACAAAACTCAGTTGATACATACCATCAGCTATCTTCACAGCGTCGATAGCTTCGAACGCCTCGTCGTTTATTTGAGGACAAGATGCTATGCATAGCTCGAAATACTTTTGCAACTGTACAGCTTGTTTGGAGAGCAACTCAATGTATGTGTCCACTTCGGCGATTTTCTCTGTGAGGCGACGGGATGTACGGCCTACAACAAAAATAATTATTACGATAAAAACTGTATGTTGCATAAATTACCAAAATATACGAATCAAAACTATTGAGATATTATGGCAAAATATGTTAGAAGTAATCTACAGTATAGTCTTATATTCTCCAGAATAACATTGGTAATAAAAATCTCATAAGGACCCAAACAAAAATATGGAGAGCATATTTGAATTTTGCGTTTTCGTAGCCCCAAATAAGCCCACAAAATACAAGTTAATATAATTA
>DWNJ01002226.1:0-10796 GCA_018250275.1 Udranomia eurus
ATGATCACATACAAACTGATATCTGTTTGTGACAACACCACTTTGATAAGTGGTGTTCAGATTTTACTATTATAATATCACTTACCAGAATGCCATCTCATATGCAACGTAAGGCTAGTTTTATGAGCAAACTTGTGTTTGCAGATTTCACAAGTAAACTTCTTTACGCCCGTGTGGAGGAGCTGGTGATTTAGCAGGTTGGTCTTGGTTTTAAATGTAGCTGAGCAAATCTGTAAAATATTAATAATAATAGAAAATATAGCGAATGTTGTAATAAGGTATTGTTTATTCCTAGTTAGTTATATACTGTATCTCACCTCGTGACAGCGGTAAGTTTAAAGAAACTACCGACACTTACATCGAAACAGTATTTGGATATTTATCAAATTCTAAACTTTAGTAGTAACATTGTATTGCCATTATCTTTAAATAAAAAATAAAACGAATGATGTTAAATATATATGTCCTAGTCTATTCTTTCTATAATACGATCTCTGTGACAATATGATGCAGTGTGTGACCTTGCAGACGAAGGGTCTGAGTTGCGAGTGCACGAGCTGGTGCCGCTGCAGCAGCTGCTTGTGGCGGAAGCGCTTGCCGCACGCGCCGCACACGTACCGCTGCGGCGCGTGCACCGTCTGCTTGTGATACACCACCGATGATGGATGGTTCAGCACCTGATGCACGGAACAAATGTACATCTAAATGTTCAAAGCTCATAAATGGGTTTGTCTTTGAGTCTTTTAGAATTATACATGAGAATAAGACTAAATTTGTTTTCTGTCGATGTGAATGTATCTAACATGAAACTGTTTTCATATGCTACATACAAACTTAGGCTGCAATCCTTTTTATGTCTTATTGATAGGCACGAGTATTCTCACAATCGGCGAAATCTGGCTTCAGATTTCGGAGCATTGATAGATTGATTTTGAAAATACTTACACACTGAATTATATAATCAGTAGCTGTTCATTCTAGTTTACGTCCCTTCCCCCGGTCGCGTTACTTAGGTTAGGAATATTTAAGTCGTCTTGCTTACGTTCCTCCCCATGGACGGAGTACGTTCCGATAGCCGAGTGAACAAAGTGGAAGCCACAGATATGCTAGTATATAAGAGTGTATCGTATGAGAGGCGTACCTTCCCGCAGAGGTCGCAGGCGAAGCCGCGCGCGTGCGGCGTGCGGCGGTGCGAGGCGGCGTGCAGCGCGAGCGAGCGCGGGTACCCGAACGAGGCGCCGCACTCGCCGCACGCGTACGGCCGCTCGCCCTGGTGCACCGCCTGCGCACGCCACAAACCAGACACTGCCGTCAACTCTACGACTATATCTATATATATACCTTATGATCAATAAACATATTTAATTGGATTCATGATTCTATGCTGCGTTTAACCAAACTCTCACCACGGTAAAAATACTCAAAACACTCTCCATATACTGTGTTCTACTGAACGCTCACAACGTTGAAAAGGCTCGGAACAGTTTCCTTAAGTGTTCAACAATACGATCGCAGTCGTTTTGTAGTCGCGATGAAAACAAACGACGGCAAAAACGATAGGAGTGCGAATAATCACTTTATTACTAATGGAGTGATTATTCAGACTCCCGTCGCGCTCACGACCCATCTATGGGCCAATGGGACAAAATGGTTTATAATAGGAAGGTTCACAAGCTACAGGAACAGAAGAAACTGTAGTCATTGTATATAGTTAGTAGTGCAATATTAAATACGTCTAATTGTTATATATGACACTTGAGGTAATCTTTAACTGTCCGTGAGTATAACCGTAAGAAGCGAATGATTAATTAGACGAATGAAACATATATGTAATATCAAGTTATATTTGTAAGTAAAATACATCGTAGCGTTAGTTGTAGCTAAGAGATAAATTCATGAATTTAACATTTTTCGTCAAACATATACTTAATGCAAAGTAAAAGAATATTTCTAATATACAATTTACATTTTTCAGAAGAATACCAATTATTTGAAATAATGCATTATGTGATTTATAACTAACCATAATGGGCATACCAAAGACATTAAACTCAGTATTTACCTTAGTATGCATGGACTTGCTTTGTTTGCTGCTAAACATTTTATCACAGTGGTTACATTTTAATTTTTTTTTTCCAGTGGGTGAATCTGCCTCCGTTTTTTCTTCGCTAGACAGGTTTTCAGTAGATAGAGGATCTGTAACAACATGAAAATTACTATTAGGTAGTATTGAGGCAATAAACATACAATATAGGTTATAATAGGAAGTGATATTGAATTTTTATCATAATCGACCGGCGACAAATACACTTATAATAATAGAAACTAACTCACCTGCAGGGATATCTGATAAAGGACTTTCAGAAACTTCGCCATCAGGTTCAGGCTTTTGATTGTCCATGAGCACTTCCTCCTGCTTCGTCTCCTCTACATCCACTACGTTAAGGTCGGGCAAGCCAGGCAACTCTGCCGCCGCCACATTGTTGACAATTGTATCAACCGGTGCAAAATCCGATGCTCTGTCAGGTTCTTTTGCCACAGGTGTTGGCTCAGTCTTTTCGCATGCCTTCTGAAACGGTAGTTGTGGTTTAAGCAAACGGTTGTAAGTAAATTATGTGAATATCCGCAAGTATTTAGCGAGTGTAATTGCGAGTAAACATTACGGATTATTCATTGTCGTGTTTAACTTCAAATACGGTTGAAAATTTATTTCTCATGTTCTTTGTTCTTTACAGATATTGTAGACTCCTACTGAATCAAGTTGAGTGTTTACACTTTACTTATATTGTTATAACATAATACTCATTTCAGAATTACACAATAAATAGAATTTTATCTCCTGAAGCCTCAATTTTTATAATTATATTTATAAAAATACAAATAAAATACGAAACTAACTGAATTATTCCCAGCAACCGGATAAGGTATGACTGTTAGACCGGTGTGGGCTGTTTCCCGTTGGTGGTCGTTGAAGTGCAACCGCTTGGCAAACTCCTGTTCGCAGCTGCATCGGTACCGCACTGGGCCATGCTGCGCCACGTGGGACATGTAGCGGCCGATGCATGAGAACTCCATGCCGCATATCACGCATTGTTCGCGCGTTTGTTGCGATCGTCCTGCAGATATTAATTATAAAGAAAACATTTATATAGTGCATTGTATAGAGTTACAAAGAGGAGAACTTTTTGTGGTCATTTGTGATAATGCTATCCTATGTGCCACTTATTGAAAATCTAATAAAAAAGACATTAACAACTGAGAGTAAATGTTAAAGAAATATCCTATTAAAGATTGAAGATAGAAGTCGAGAAAAAATCTTTTGAAGACAAGAGAAAGAAGAAGAGATTTTTTCGTTAACGAAAATATGTTTATGATTGATACACAATTTGACATCTTTATATATGGTTATTATCTATACTAAGAGATGTTAACGCCACTGAAGGTGGTCCGAAGGGCGCGGTTCGGCACGCACCCTTGGGCCTGCCGCGGCCCTTCCCCCGCACCACGAGCACGAGCTCGCCGCCCGCCTCCAGGTGGCCGATGACCTCGGGCGCGCGCGCCTCGCGCCGCGGCTCGCCCTCGCTCTCCTCGCCGTCCGTCACCCCCTCCTCCTTCAGGATGCGCTCCAGCTCCGCGCCCTGCACCACAACACCACCTATTACATCTTGGCCTCCCACTTCCGACGCATCTAAGCACTTATAATACCCGCATTCGGTTGTACATTGGTTGCAAGATCGGTGAGGTGATGTTTACCAAGTTCCAACTTAGGCCTTGAAGGAAACAACTTTTGTCGGCCTCGGGCAGAACATACAGGTGTCCATGGGTAACAGTAACCACTTACCGTCAAGCAGACTGCATATATATATATATATACCCTATATACCCTAGCTGAACCGGTGCACTTAGTACCGTGTCCCCGTCCCCAATTTTTTTTAATTTATGAACCGATTGTAATGAAACAAACACTAAATATTAAGTGAAGATTACCGCAATACATCAGTAAAAACTGCATTTAAAACAGATCAGTCATTTCTGAAATTAGCGTGCACAAACGCACAGACAAACTGACAAACAGATAAAAATTCTAATAATCAATGTTTTGTTATCTTTAATAAAGGCCGCCAAAAAAATCTCTTAGATATCTTCCATATAGAGACAGCAATCATTTACAGATTTATTGTATGTATAGATAAATATAAATAAGAAGATTATCATAAATCTAATATATAAAAACATTTCCAAATATAAATATCTACACACCTGAACCACTTCCTTAAACCTGGTGGGTGTTTTTCTTCTCCGTTTACCGGCAGGAGTTTGTTCCTTGGATTGAACTACTGCCTGAGACTTAGCCTGATGTTCTTTTGCAGCTGCATCTGCAGCCAACTCCTCAGGTGTTTTAGGCTTTTTTGGAGGCCTGCCTCTCTTGCGTTTGGGCTTCTCCAAGCCTGCCACTTGGAGTGAGATGGGATGCTCCACTTGATAAACTCCATCACTTGTGTTTACTATAAATATAAAAATAAATGTAAGACAATAATTTTATATATAGAGTTAAATGATTTCACAAATGAGATGTCTTGATGACACTTTTGGGGGTTAAATCTTTGTACATGAGGCAAGATGTTTATTGTGGCCACAAATTGAAGACACCTAATTCTGCTTTGTAACAGCAGTATTACTTGCTGATGTATTCTGGTTTGAAGTCGCTGAAGAAGTCAGTGATGATGACAATACGGTAGTACCTGCCTAGTAGCTAAGTTAGTGCAATTTTAATAATACTACTTTTGTAGACAGATAAATCGGTATCTAGATAAAATTAGTAACAGTACACATCTACCCTTTTCTAGACTTAATGATTAATATAAAATAAATTTGAATTTATTTTATATTAATCATTATATATTATATAATCCTTATATATTAATCATCTATAAATTTGAAATCTACTGAATATCCAATTAAGATTCTTGCCTACTTAGCACTCAAACATCTAACAATAACATTGTACTTACTTTCATAGACAATCTTCTCAGTTATAACATCAGGTGTCTCATCAGCACTTTTCAGCAAATTTTTTCTGTACTCTCGTTCTCTTTCATGAAGCTCTCGTATAACTTTCTGTAATATTTTGCTTAAAGTTATATCTTTGTAAATAATAAATACAGAGTTACTAGTCAAATATCTACATTTTAAAATTTGAAATTGTACCTGGCCATTTATTATTAAATTAAGAAATTCAACTGTGGCTTCCAGTTGTATAGTACAACCAGGGCATATCGTTCTCGGAAGCTCTCCATCATCAGAGACCTGCAATCAATATACTTTGAATTAGAACAAGCATGAAATTCATCTTAAGTTAACTTGTTGATGCTCTTCAGAAATGTGACCATCTTTAAAAGCATTAATTTTTTTTAATAAGGTTTCCCATAACCTTCAAACACACGAAATCACGGGAAAATTATCAGCAATAGGTATACTGTCCACTTAACATAACGCAATTTTAATATAACTTCACATTTAAAAGTACCTACACAATTTGTTTACTTTTACTGTTGTTTTTATTTAGATTGTTGATCAGAGTTCAATGACTTGTACAAAAAATATGTTTGATGTTTTGTAAATGGGAAAATAATCACACATTTTTTAACAGAAAGTAATTCACACACAATTTTCCCATATCTACAAATGTACAACTGGAAATATAGGAAAAGGGATTATGCATTCGTATCATCAATACATAAAATAAATCTGTAAGTGATTACTGTCTGTACATGGAAGATATCTAACAGAAATCCATTTTAGGGTCGGGTCAGCTAGTTAATTAAATAAACTTAATATACTGCACTTTTTAACCACAGACGGTCAGACTAAAATAATTGAAATGAATTTACATGTTTTACACGAAATATGAATATTAAATTAAAGTTTTAGTTTTAACTTTAACTTTTATGTCGAATAACAATGACGTAACTATTAAATTTTGGCGCCAGTTAATAGTAACAGAATAGGACTAAAATTCTCAAATCTCAATATTTCTATTGAAGATATTGAAACATTAATGAAGGTTTACAGTATCGTTTAATTATGGCTTAAAATACAATTAATTATAACATAAAAATTAGATACATTTGAGCGCATTTGTAAAAGGGTCAATATAACAAAAAGACATAAAAATGTTATTATTGTCTGATATGTCAGCCATTTTGATTATATTGGAAGTCAATACATCCACAATTTTAGATACAAAATCCTTTCCTTGATCGGCAAATATGCATTAATAATCTCATATAGGTTTTGATTATTTTCTTCGTCAGAATATAATAGTGTTCCATTATCATTTTCTTCACCACATAATCTACAAACATTAGAATTATAAAGAAATACTTCCATTATTACAAGCAGGCAAATGAACAAGCGCCATCTACTTCCTTATTAAATTATTGACAGTTGGCAATGACAACAGCGTTTTGTTTTTACATGTACGTCATAGTAGTAGGCATCTATTTTCTTTAAATTGAATGATTTATTAACTCAATAAATTTTTTTTAAACATCTTTAAGGCTATGATTATTATTTAGAAATCATAGCTTTATTTTACTATTTGTAATTAACTATTTTTGATGTATGCGTTTCCTTAGAATAAATATTATTTGGTATCTTCAAAAGGTTTTTCCATTTTATCTGTGGTTTATATAACTATCTAATAGCAACACTGTCTGTGGGTCTGTCTTTTGATAGCCCTTTCCGGTTCGGTTCCTGGGGCTAGAGGCCGTAGTTTCGGTTTTTATTATTTTTTAATCGCCCGCAATCCTTCAAAATGAGAATCTACAAGGATATTATTACTGGTAATTCAATTTATAACGTCCTTGTGAATCATTTTAATATAATATTTTGAATTATTATCGTAGATATTTGATAGTGGTTTTGACATTTCATTGTGCAGTGATAAATCTTGAAGATTTCCTAAGTTTCTGCCACATCGACACTTAAAATGGGTAAAAATCTTCTTGTACTGGTAATTACCATGTATGTTATGTTATGTTTGTTATCATTTCAGGTGACGAGATGTTCTCGGACACATATAAAATGAAACTAGTGGACGAAGTAATATACGAAGTCACTGGTAAATTGGAAACGAGAACACAGGGCGACATAAGAATTGAGGGTTTCAATCCCTCAGCAGAGGAAGCCGACGAGGGCACAGACTCCGCTTGCGAGAGTGGTGTAGACATTGTCCTTAACCACAGGCTAGTGGAGACCTACGCCTTCGGCGACAAGAAGTCCTACACGTTATACCTTAAAGACTATATGAAAAAGTGAGTGTTGAGTGATTTAAGTGTTTTAGTGCTTGACCGCAAGAGTTTTTACGTTAGACGAAGTCACTCGTGATGTTTCTTCATAAGCTTAATTTTTTTGTCCCACTTGATAACTGTGTCCCCAATTCACTACGAATTGATGACGTCACACACTCAAAAAATCTATAGCATGTTGCCATATTTGAGAAAAAAGCTCGTAAACTATCCAGACATTCCATATGTTGTGCATTAATGACTATCTTGGCATTATTTCACATCCCAATGTGCTATTTTATAAAACCAAAAATACCAGCTGCTATATAAAACTAAAAATATCCAAAAGCCACTGCAAGTACAGTTGCTGTTTATGCAGTATCACATCTGAGTCATGTCCCATATTGGATTAGTCACTCAATGTAATATGCATAATTGCATGTATCCGATCTCTGAGCATAACTTGATTTATGTAAGATTTACTAATGTCTTAGCTTTGCAAGGTATTTCTTTTATAATCCTGATTACTATGTTACTGACATCTTTCCGAGAAGAAATCTTTTCATAATTTTGTTTACATTAATCTTAAATTTTTAGGTATGTAAAAATTATTCTTGTCCCAATTCTGTCTTTTCGTCATTTTCTTGGTGCTTCATTCTAAAATTGTAGATTATATGGGCTTGTTCTCTGAAAATAGTTTGCCACATGTGTTATTTTCTGCCTACTGCTAATGTACATGCTTTACATGATAGACAATTTTATAACCAACAAATAATTGTTGTGTTTGGTTTGATTTAAGAGTTACATTTGAGAGAGGCAGTGGCAGTTTTGTACGAGTGTTCTTAATTAATCATACTTTGACAAGAAAATAATGTTTTTTGTGTAATCTCTGCACTATATTTCTCTTATCTTTGTTTGGGTGTTGTTACTGTCCCTGACATTGCCTCTTATCTATAAAGAAAACATATAAACCACAACCTTCGCTTAGTGCATGACATAGACTTACTGGCTCTAATGGCTCATTTTCTACATTATTGATACATACATTTATATAGTACTAGATGACTGGGCGCCCTGCGTACCGCCACAGAAGCATTTCGCTGTAAGCAATTGTTTTGTTTGTGCATTTCTGTGATAACTTCTAAAGTTATCATTTAAATGAATAAAGTAAAGGACAATTTTGAGACCAAAATTGTCATTCATTCAGTATACTATTCAGTCATACATTAAATGGTCTAGGTAACTAATATACTTATTTGGATAAAAATTAATACTGATTAGGACAAATTAGCTTTTGCAAATAATAGTTTTTTTTTAAATTAATTATTTGGAGATAAAAATGGTTACTGTGAGGGTTGCCTCACAGTAACCATTTGGAAAGAAATATTTAATGTCTCAGCCATTTCAGCCAAAACAAGAAAGCTTAGAAACAGACTGATAGATGCGGATGGGGACTTTGTTTTATACTATGTATTGATAAATTAATGAATCAAAAAGCAGATATCGGGTGTTGAATATATTTTTAAATGTTTTATATAAGTAGTTTTTGCATTACTGAACTTGGGTTAGAAATATAAGTTTGGCTTATCTTTTTTTATATTGAATGTCCCACTTATTCATTTGCACTTGCATCATATAATACCAAAGGTTGATTTTCAGTGTCCACCTATGGAGCAAATGGTGCTAGATCAAAGAACTTTAGTGAAAAAACATTCATTTCCATAATGTCTGTTCATGAAATGGAGCTAACATTTATTAATGTTACCAAAATCTTATAAATATGGTTATTAGAAAGTGGTAATAATACTGTCAATTTTGTCCTAAATTTCAGATTAGTTGCAAAGTTGGAGGAAACTGCCCCCGACCAGGTTGACGTCTTCAAAACCAACATGAACAAAGTAATGAAGGACGTTCTAAGCAGGTTTAAGGAACTTCAATTCTTCACAGGCGAATCTATGGATTGCGATGGCATGGTAGCCATGATGGAGTACAGAGATATCAACGGAGTCTCCACCCCCGTAATGATGTTCTTTAAACATGGACTTCAAGAGGAGAAGTTCTAAGCATAAATTGCTACGTGATACTCATATATTCCAATTACCATCACCTGCCTGACTTATGTTATCTATTTATTTTAATCATGTCCGTATCAACCGGGACCGGCTTCTTCCCATCACAAGGCTGAACAATTTTATAATGATGATTACATACTATAAATAAATTAATGAACAACATTATATTACATTTTTATTTACTATTCTATTATATAAGCTTTATTATATCCAATAGGATAATATACAGTCAGTGTAAAAGGTATTCATATGCAGAGAATTTTTTTGTGATAGTAGGTTACATAGAAATGGAAAAATGTAAGGTTATTTTCTTAATATCTAACTATAAACTATTGAAATAATTTCAAGAAAGAAGGATGGAAGAATTCAAATTATTATCCGTCAAGAAGCAAATGCCAAGTTAGGAACTCCAGTATTAAAGTAGCCTAGATCAGCGGTCCCTATAATTTTTCAGTAGAAAATTTCCTCAAAATTCTTTATTAGCTAGTTTGGTATAAGTGAGAACTTATCCTGGATTGCGGATACCGTGGATAAAACGCCACCCTTGCATTTATGTGGAATAGCACTATCTAGTAATGGAGTTGTAGAAACGTGCAGAAAAATTAGTAGATATAAGGAGTGACATCTAATACAAGTGTCTAGTTTTAAAAAAGTGTCTCGTTTCAATATTTGTCATACTTTTTATATAATATTTGTTTTATTGCTAAAGACAATGTGATCCTTCTGCATAACGATAACTGATAAATTATTGTTAGCATCGATAGTTTTGTTTTCATTTATAGAATTCCATACTAAGTTTAAGTATTTTAAAGTAAATATACTCACCTTATTAGACAAGATTGATACTCTCAACAGTTTTATCTAATTTTAGACAAAAATCCTTGTACTTTATACAATTGTATCGATAATTTTGCACATGTATGTTGTGTATGTGTACATAAATTAAATTAAATAACAGTATGAGTGAATAGAATACATTTTTGTCGTTCTAAATTCGTTTCTTATTATTAGATCTTGCATAATTTATAAACTCATATTTTTAATATTCCTTCTCAATTTACTATTCCTCTTCTACCATCCTTTATTTTGCTTGATTTGTTATTTAAATGATTTTAAGGTAAATTACGTATACTTATTTATTTAAACTTTATTGCACAAAAATACACATTAATCGTCATCGTGCACACAACGAATAGATGCTCTCGTCTTAAATTGCTCGCACCTCTGAAGATAACTTCAGAAGTGCGAGGTGCTTCAAACGAAATATAAAAAGTTGCATGCGTGGTTATCCACGCATGCAACTTTTTATATTTTGTTTAAAAAAGCTAAAATTACGTAATCTGCCAGTTTTCTGGATCAACCAGTGCATAAAAGTTAAGAAGCTTTACAATTCGTGCATTCGCTATATATACATTTCTGAACATAACAGATTTAA
>DWNJ01002227.1:0-10792 GCA_018250275.1 Udranomia eurus
ATCCTTTCAACCCTTCCTGCAGCAAGACCACAAAAGTTGATATTTTTTTGTTGTTTTTGGTCATTTTGGTCACGATTGTCGAATGGGGAGTATTGTTATGTGTATTTTATATTTGGTGTGGGGGTATAACCCAGTAAAATGATGTATATACATAATTAGGAAATTAAATGCCTTAATAAAGATAATATGGCTGTATATTTTTGCCTGGAAGTAACTTTAACGTAACAAACGATGAGTACTTTTAACATTGCTACTTAAAGGGTTAGAGGTACCCGATACCGTGGACGATACCTGGTTAAAAAAGGAAAAAGCGTATTATCCAAAAGATACAAACTTTATACCTACAGGGTTTTAGGATCTCTGCTGATGAGTTTAAATTGTTTATGATTTCTGATATCTTTGGTGTTAGTATCTTCTTCAATCGCTTGCAGCGTTAATTGCGTCTAATTGACGCCCATGTATCATAACGGCTTGTGAGGCTATGAGTATAGTTACTGCATTGTGTTAATTACCGCACTGCGTTATTTTTATGAAATCGATATGGCATACAACTTGGTTTTAACTAAAATTTTAAATTTGACTCATCACATTTACAATTAAAATTAAAATGCTTAATAATAATGGATTCTTTAACATATGAATGGATACTGATTTTTCTTTTACTTCTTGACTAAGAGTGAAGGAAAAATTTGTATCTGTGCAGTAAGACAAAGACAAGTCTTCGTCTTAACCATTCCAGTTTTAACTGACACATTTTATACCAGTCATTAATATCGTGTATTTTTACTACATCATCAAATATCCACGTATCGCACTAAAATTACATGAACGTTATGATATGAATCAGTGGCGGTGTGTGTGCAAAAGTTAAACAAACAATATGCGAAGGTCGCGTGCGCATTCTTCGCGTTCCAACGGTTCCGCATGGGCGCGGACGCCGCCTTCGCGCCCGCGTACGAAGTAGAGGGCGCCACCAGCCCCACCGCCTTCCCCAACTACCCGTCGCACCCCGGCGCGCCCGAGGCCCAGCCGACGTACAGCGAGCCCCCCTTCTCTCAGCAACACGATGGTAACAACCCTCCTAGTTTAGTTTTCTTTTTTTTTTCTTGGGGTAGCAAACGAGCGTGCAGTCTTCCTAATAGTGTGTGGTCACTGCCGCCTATGGGCGTCTGTAAACAACCAAAGATAGGATCAAAGTTATTTCTTAGGTAGACTACAAATGCGTCGCTATCCCTGAGGACTAATTTGGAACGCCTCGGTTAAGTTTGTCTGCCTGACCACACCCTTCAAACTACAACACAGCAACAAGTACACTGTTGTTATAAGACATTAATAGGTGTGGCGGTGGTGCCTCCGGAGTCGAAAGATTCCACCTTCATAAGGCTGCATACACTTTTAATAACTCCGTATTATTTTTTTAATATATATATTTTTTTGTTTTCAGGAAATGTCGACTACACGGCCCCTACCTACTAAACCTCGTTGATGTGTTGGTACACATTATCCCATAGTTAAATTATCCATTTCATACATGAAACATGAGTACTCCAATGAGTTACAATTATTTATTACATAACTTATTGATCTGCCATTGTGAAAAGATCTCTTTATATTATTAGCAGTTTGTGGAAACACTACCTAATTATTTATAACTATTTAAATTTGCCATACTTAACTCTATATCTGTAGTAAGGGACGTGGAGCATTCCGTATTCGTTGTGGTGGAGGAAGTGGGAAATAGAAGATATTAGTGGTCGATTAGGGGTTTTCTGCTTAAGTCACACCAGAGCATTTATCTTTATTTTTCCCAATCATATTAACATATTGGTTCATATTAATTCGTGTCATTAACACGCTTTTGTTAGCTTAAGTGTATGTGAATCTGTAACGGAAACTTTGAACGTGATTTTGACCGACTTCGGGACGTCAGATTAATTTGAACTTTTGCACATTAATCAAGGACCGATGACAGTGCAACAATTTAAGTAACAATTTAATTAATTTTTATTTTAAGAATATTTTTCAAGATAAATAAAATACATTGACAATCGTACTTTATGTCTCTTAAGAAAATAATTTAATGTTAGAAGGCAAGGGCCTTCTAACATTTTTATATCCTGATAGTTTATTGAATTATTTTTTATGTATTTTCAAGTATTACCCCTTAGGCCTCAACAGATTAGATATTTACCACTCATAGTGACTTATAAACATATTAAAAAGCTGTGTATTAACCAAAGTATTAATTTATTACTTATTTGTAAATGTTATGTTAAATTTATTAATTCCAACATTACCGGTATAAGTATTATCCTAAAGAGTGTATGTTGTTTCATGATAATTACAATTTATATTTAATCTTCTATAAGTATATTTATGGTGATATAAATTCTCGAATATTCAAATTATATTATACATATAGCACAGACACAGTATAAACAACTCATTCGTTCTATTCTAAAAACTAAACATCATGTTAGTTAAACAAAACTGTCCTTGGAAGACTTCAGGTCTGTCAACTGTGCTGTAATATGAAATGTATTTAAATAGAAATATATATAGAAAAATGATTAATCCACAAGTATTATAGCTTCTCAGTACCTGCCGTATAATGTGTAGGTATATATAATAACGACAATATCTGCAAATATTATATATTGTATAATGCCTTACATGTAAATACGTTTACCTTAATGTAATTATCAAATATATTTTCGTGCTTGTGATTTTTGTAGATGTGTTATTTCTTTTCATCGTGATTTTTGTTTAATCCAAACTAAACAATGGTTTGTTTATTATTGTTTGGATCGTGTTGTTATGTTATTGTTATCTTGGTAAAATAAAAAACAGTGTAGCCAGCTTTGAAATATTCCCCCCCGCTCTTAAATTTAATATTGAATTATTATTACATTTAGGGGGAAAACATTTGATGGAATTGGCAACACTGTTGTGTTACGAACCACAATCATTGGACCTCACATAAAATATTTTTTCTATAAGATAGTTATGACATATTATGTAGTAGATGTAATAATGTTTCTTATACAGTATGATCACTCATAATTAATCTCAGTACCCTGAAAGACAGTCAAGCGTGAGTTGGGCTCGCGTTGAGTATTATGTGGCCGTTGCAAAAAATGCATTTTTTCATCATTGGTACTTATATATGAGCGATTGTACCGTATAAGTCTCTTGAAATTATATACCCCGCTTTTAAAGTTAAAAGCTGATTAAAAAAATAATATATAAAATTAGGTGAAATATTCTTAGGTAAATAAATGAATGTAAAACTGCATATCTCTATGTATTTCAATAATATTTTGTTACTAATTACTTACATGGTATTGTTAGCGGTCTATCTACCGAATAGGTTAGTTATGTGCACGGAGATATTGTATATGTTTAGATTTATTTATTTATTGAAAATTGCAGCTAACATTACAGTACAAGACTTTATGATTGTTGTATGCATGAGTCTGATTTGACTGATTTGAATCTTCTAAATCAATTTCTATTATGCATATGCGTTCCCTTCCAATTCTATTGTCATAAAAAGTTTGCTATCATTTGTTCCATATATGGGAGAGTTTCATACTATGCTGTTGCAATTCTCATAACTATAAACCTTACTCAAAAGAGTTTTATTTATATGTCGTTTCTAGAACATTCCATTTATATAAACATATAGAATGTCTTCGTGCTACACAATGATTAATGTTACATAGATGTTGAGAAAACGCTTTAGCAGTGCTTATGTCTTGTTAGATCGAAAATTAAGCGATATCATCGAGGTATTCATATTAAATAATTAATTAATTAATGGTATCGTATCGTTACACGAAATACGCCTTGTCGTGGCAATATACTCGTATAGATTCTATGTGGATTTGAATGTATTGATCCGAGTTCTTGGAGCGAGTCGAGGCTCCGTTATAAATATCTCATGTTTAAGATATCTTAATGTTGTTTATGCAATTATTTCATGCCTTCATTACTTTTTTGAACAGGAAAAATCACTCGCGACTTTTGTTTTTATTTTCCACTTGACGTTGTTAACGACTGCGGTCAGTGTTTTAGTCATCGCCGCTGTCAGGTGGAACCTTAGTTAAGAAAACTGACAGCTAGTAATTCATGAATTTATAGACAATAGATAAAACTATAATATTATGGTATACTTTAAAATGTTATGCTTTGCGGTAAAATCTTACATTCGTCTTTATCTTAATAAGAATTCCATTAGTTTCCTCGAAAGAGTCGCAGTATTCATGTTATGAATCACTCTCGAATATTAATATTAATAATTTAAGCGAAACTTCTTTAGAGCAGTGCGTGGAAAAAATATAGTATTAGTTTAAATATACATTTATATTCCAATATCAACATCATATAATAAATCAGCATTTATGAACCGAATATTGTATATCTACATTGACGTAATAGTCCACAATATTATCTAAGATAAGGTAAACCAAAGAGATTGACGACAACTAAAGAAGTTTCCCATGAACATTTTTTGGGTTCGTGTATATTTAAAAAAATAATCTAACGCGTTCAGTATTATATTCGCATATGTGACTTGGGTCAGTAGAGAATGTTATTCAAAACGGCGAGATGCTTACATCTTGCTCGCACGCTACTATGTGTGACCGAGAGACCAATACAATCCGCCATATTGAATTACATTTCTCATTGATTCACATTATACGTATAGTAATTATGTATGACCTACTAAGCGCTTTATTCGAGATCATAGTATTTTTTTATCGACTATATTTTTAGTAGATACGCTATCTTTAGGACGATGTGTTTTGTATGGGCGTGTGTCGATTATATACAATCTGTAATAAAAATAAATGTACAAGAATATTTATATATACTACGCATATTGAAATATCTATTTTTTTTTAAACATTCCAAGACCTGAGTTAATTTTATGAATGAAAATACGGGGTACTATGTACGGTTAATAAGATAAACTTTGGTTTCAACCCAAAATTCTAACGAAATTACTTTTATAAATGGTGTTTTGTATGAAAAAGTTACTCGGAAAACCATAACTTGTACTGGCATGGTCTCAATGCTTGTGGTGTTGGATGTCATAGAATTGTGACGTTCAATAACCCTGCGTTCCACTAACCGCTCAAGCTCACGACTGCATCTTCTTCCGCTCCTCTATCTTGTGAACGTTCCCATCTAGAACCCAAGTGTGACGCCCTCTTCGATCCTATCTATTTGGATCGGTCGTTGGAGGCGGCGTCTTGTGGGACGCCTATGGTGCAAGTTTTGAATTTATGAGCGGCTACAGAAACTGCAAGAATTTGTTTGTAGACGAGATTTGTATTTGATTGACAGAGGTATGCTAATAAGGTCTAAATCTAAATAAATGCAGAGTAAATAAGGCAGTAATTGACACACGCCTGGTGCGCTGGTGGGGAGCCTGTAAGCGGAGATACCGATGTTCATTGACCATTCATAATTATTACAAGTGAAATGTTAGAGTAGAGAGGTCAGAAACTTTGGTTTATAAAATAAAGTAAAATATACTAGTAAAACTGTGGTGATAAGTCTTTAAAATCTATATTAAAAACTAGATTTTTTTTTGTTATACTGTTTATTATAAGTTAATACTTAATAATTATTCTTTAGTTTATAACCTATGTTAGAATTTTGTTTTTATTTTCACAGTGTATTAATTATGACTTAATAAATGTTTTTCATCAAGTTATGTCATAAAGTTTAGGTTATTTATCTCTAGGTGATTGAAATTCTTAATTTTAATTTGCCAATGTTATTATAAAACACTAACTCATCAGCAATATACAGACTGCAGATGAGTAACATTTGATTTAACATTTCCATTGCAATGAACGTCGGTGTCTCCACACGAGTAGAGATTTTCACTTCCATAGCTTGCACGTTAATTCTAAAGAATTATTATTAGCAATAATGTTGAATTTGTTACGTTGGTAGTACTGTTCCTCATTAGGAAGTAAAAGTTTAAAAGTCGTCACTTGACCTGTGGAATTGTCTATGGTTCATCTCTTGCAGACTGCATTACAGTATTCTTTTACTATTAAGAAAGCTCTCCTCCATGCCGGCGATGCATTGGCAACCCCTTAAGTTTTGCAAATGTCCATAGGCAGCGGTGAGCACTTAACATCAGGTGGCTTGCCTGCCTCTACGCTAGGTTATACATAAAAAATACATTAATCACAAGAACCAAAGAAAAGGAAGCTAATTGTTCTTCCAAACTAAACTCTTGTTTATGCCTCTTTCCACTGTTCGTAAATTTTTTCCTTGTGATAAATTCCATGTGTCAATGATGGAAGAGTATTACCAACTGCTTATTATTAGTATGACCATATCAGTCGTGTGAGGGCATAGTGATGCTTGGTGTGGTACAATATTTGTAATGTACCCATAGTACCATGGACAAAGTAAAACTATATAATAATTGAATTCTACATCCAATTTTCAACGTACGCGGTTGGAGAATTGTAAGTAGCAATTGTTTTTATTAAAACTAATCTATTTAATATCATGTGTGAACTTCCATAAGGTATTTGTTAAACTCCAAGAGTTTAGTTAGGCGTGTAATTCGAAGGCAGTATCGTTTTATATTATAAATAATATTATTGTATGCCCGAATAGGGTAGACTGTTCTAAGCCAATTATTTTGTTTGTAACACCTTTGTCAAACAAAAATAAATTATTTTAATTTCATTTAAGTTTAAATAACATTTATGGTTGGTGTTTTAAGAAACTCAGTAATGCCCTGCACGCACAGATTGGTAGTTAACGCGAATGGTGTATGTTTGTTTGTTTGTGTAAACGACTCTTTACAATATTGACGATGTTACGTAGAGGAATTATTGCATTACTATATTATTAATTACTATATCTAGATGTAGATATGTAATTCGAATGTTAGCGGTCTGTTCTGATAATAATAATAAAAGTACTAACTAAACGATGAAAAATTACACAAAAAAATGTTGTAAAATATGCCATGTGAGTGCTGGGGGATAATTGTATGCAGATAAATTAATTTTTACGCATTTATTTTTATTATTAATGGCTCGAATGAAACGATTTGGTCTATTTGTGGTCCTCTCGGTCAATGAATAATGATTCTGACTTCTAAGATTTTGAACGTGTTCAATTTTCACCCACGACAAATTCATATAGAGGGCTAGGTTGATTTTTCTGATTATTGAATACATTCTAATAGTATGCTGTTGAAATGAATCTTGACTATATCCACATTATTTTTCAATAATAGTTACATTAAATGTATTGTATTGATATATCCTTTTTGGATATATCACTTCTCTGCTGCATTATAAAACTACATTATATTTCACTACAATCCACATTATTTGTACATGCAATGTACTGGTAAGAATTTTTACCAGTATTTACATACAATTTAATCGCATCATATAGAACAAGCATACTGATATATTTTGTATTCATCTGATAAGAATGCGTCTATCTCTCATCTTTAAATAATTGTCTCCCGGTGAGCACGTGGCTGGAGTATTAAACGATTACTAAATATTATTGCTAAAGTCGTTCGGTGTTTGTGAATACTTAATGTTATCGCATAGCTGTGTGAAGTAAACAATGTTATTCACTGTGTTGTACTTACGATGTGTCGTCATCTTACCAAAGATTTATTTATTTTCTTATTGATTTATTTATCGTATTTGTAAATTGACTCAATTCAATTGTTTAATTCTATCTCGGCTTCTTCTGTTTTAGACGTGTGTACAATCACACATTCGTGTAATTATATTACACTAGTGTGTATATTATGTACATTATTATCGTTCAGTGAAATGGACAATTGAATTAGTTATATTGTTAAAGATGTATTTATTTTGGTATCCATGTTTTAATTGTTCGCTCATTGAATATATTTGCTATTGATAATTACCAAAAATCTAGTACATAGATATTTGATTAATTATCTTCGACACAAGTGTATGCACTTATATATATTAATTGGTACTACTAATATGTATGTACTTAAACCACACTGGAGGATAATATTCATTATTATAAACGAAAAAACAATACGTGCAAGATTTCAAATATATAAATAGTTAATCATATTCAATGAGCGCACACGCCCTAATTAAAAAGTTACGTTTAATTATTTTGTGCAAATGAGTTATCGATAAACGAAAATAAATTGGAATGATAGATATTGTGCAAACGTTGCTTTTATTTCCATTCCCGTAATCCCCATCCTTGGTCCCAATAATATTTTATAATTTACAATGGGTAAAAAAGTATTTGCACTTTGATTTTTTCAAATTATGCCTTGGAGTAGAATGCTTTCTATTATTCACTTGAGGAAAAGTTTGTATTGCACAGTTTATCATCAACATATATGATAAGTATTAACAAAAATATTGAAGTATGCATTTTTTAAGACAAATTAATATAATCATATCATAACATGGTCAAACACGACTTAGAAGTAAGAAAAATGAACATTTCTAATAAAAATGGTTTGAAGAGTGCGTTATTAAATAAACCCTTTTTTATCCATTGTACATCTAATTTGCTCTAATTCTATGACTTAATGATTTTTGTTAAAATGGAAACCTTGAATATTCGTAAATGATCTTGGCTTACTTTAACGTATATTTTTCATTTCCAATGTAACTAATAGAAATATTCCTATAATTACATTTTGAAAATAAAAATGTTTTACTTTCAAAATTTTGGTTAATATCATCCGGTAATATCAGTAACGCAAATTATCGTTAGCGTGGGGTCTAAGGTATTGTCTATGGTAACCATATTTTGCGCAATACAATTTATATTGCACACGCGCGCTAATTTAAAATCATCCTCATAGTAGCTGGTAAATAATCTTAAATTATCTCAAAAATTGCCAGGAGCACCTTCTATCGATTGCTTTAAGTTTAAATTCAATCTTAATCACAGCTAAATTATTTATTATTCATTTATTGGACTGTCCCTGTATAGCATATAAAACTTGTATATATTAAACATGAATTAAAAACGGCATAGCAGTCAACGTTCGTCTTGCGTTATTCTTCATCCTAATTATTATGGAAATAAAACAAAAGTTGTGTATTACATTCTTTATTTCCTCGAACTTCACATTTTCCCTTAAAATTAAATAATTATCACAAATAAAAGTGAAAACTGATGATTCACAGAATCTAATTAATACAGCGAAAAGATCTGTTCCCACGCAACTCGACACAGAAGTGGCAAATTGTAAATTAAACACAAAAGAACGAAGCATAGACGAAAGATTCACGACAAAGAACTATGTTAAAAACGTTTGTTCATATTTCAAAAATAACTATGTAGCATTTCACAATAAGTATGCTAATTACGGCTTCCGGTAAAGATTGCCATCGTATTATGCAATACTTCTTTACGCGAGAGACGTTATTTTTAAAAGGTCGCCAACCTTTCGTTAAATGCCGAAACAGCTAACAATTTTCTGCTAAACTCCGCAAGAAATGTTGAAGTTCACGCTGAAACAAATAATCTTACGATTCCTAACATACATACGTTAATGTACACCTACATCTAAATGTTTAAAACAAACTAACAAGTCACAGGTTGTTAAACTAAAGATCAAGTAACGTAAAATTTAGACTTAAAATTAATATCACTATTTCCATTAAAAGTAAGGAACTGACTTAAGTTGAAGCAAGATTTAGACATTACGCTCGAAGTATTCGAGAGATATGCGATCATGTTTAAATTAATTTGAAATCAAATGCATATACAGATTAAACACAATTCTTATACCAATAGAACGTAAACCTTATTGATAATCTTAATATTATTGTTATGGAATCGAATGTAATTAACTGTGGAGAAGACATGACAGACACAATCAATCATAGGACATTTGTTTATATCGCCCTCCGCTTTTACGCCTCAGACCAGAACCATGCCATCTACTAGCCTAGGATTGTAGGTCACCTAATTATACAGTAGTCCAGTCACATGAAAACTAGGCAAACTAATTTATGAGTATTGCCATATAAATTGTCCGAAAACACTGCAGTTCTATATAAAATAGAACAATGTATATTTGAAAACATAAGGTTAACTGTATTGTTAATTAGTAATGTAATCATATTTAAGCTTAATAAAATACCTAACATGAATGTATTGAAGAAAAAATAAACGGCAAAATATTTTTTTAATGCAACAAAAATATCAATAATTTAAATAAGTCAGGTAATGAAGTTAAACTTGACTTGTTAAAGATTCCTACTCATTTACAATATATGAGAGACATTGCTATTGGCCTATTGATACTTATAAACTGTAATCTTATATCTACTGAAGTAATGAATGTAGTAGAAAATAATTAGCGAGAATACAAAATTTGTACCAGTACTGTAGATTGTGTTATTACCCTTAATCATAATAGATTAAAAAAATATATGATATGAAATATCCTCATAAACTATCTTGTTCAGAATTTGGAGTGTCTAGTAGAGCAATAGGGTTTCTTTCCACTATTCTTTAAATCTTGGTTATCAAATGATATCTATTTATTAATCATTTCAAAACTCTATTTATGATGCCCACTGCTTATATATGTACACTCTATTTTTTGAACATATAATAGTTTACATGGGAGGGATTCTGAATTTCATCACTCTTCCAATAAAATTGAGAAGAAATTCAATATACACATTATTATATTGGTGGACAATATTTCTGAATACACATTATTAATTAAATAGAGTTTTGAAATGATTAATAAATAGATATCATT
>DWNJ01002228.1:0-10792 GCA_018250275.1 Udranomia eurus
AAACATTCATTTGAAGTTTATCATTCGGAAAGTATAGTAAAAGTAATATTTATTTGCAGTAAAATAAATTGTTATTTATTAACATCTAAAAATGAATGTTTGTTGAATTCACAATCTGGAGGAACATTTTGAGACGTTATACCCTATCCCTTGATTCACCATAATGTTTTGTTATCTTGCTCGGTAAGTTCGCTATCAGTGGAAAAGTGCATAAGATACTCGTTCGCAGCCAATACTTTATTAAGCTTTTGTGTTAAACGAAATAAGTTTATTCTACATGTATATAAAAAGGTAATATGCCATATTAATTGTATCAGCACTACTTAGGCGCACTCAAGGGCCACTTGTTTTTATTATTGAATAATACGATCGTGGTAAATGATGAAAGGTAGTGTCTTTCATTTAACACGATGGTATGATATTAATGGTTTTATTGAGATTTATATGACTTTTCATGAAAATATCTGTAATATTGATTAAAATACTGTTGTATAAAGGATGTACGTTATCGAGAAAGATCTAAATTTTCTCTTAAAAAAAGGACAATATTGAAACAAGTGGATGTCTCGGGGTATCATTTCGTTGTACCGACATCGGCTTATGATATGTATTATTTTATACAAAACACGTCTGCACAAAACATTATCATCTGCTGCATACATTTTACTTTCGTTGAAATTAAATATTTAGATACTTGCCAATTTTCGTTGCATATAGTGTGTATATATTGTATATTGGCCTTATACACGTTTAGATGTAAGCTTATAAACCATATTTGTGTAAAAATGCGAAAATCGTTATGTTTTTTTGTATATTGTATTCCTGCAAAATAGGGGCGTTTCGTACACACTGTTGACTTTCAAGATTATATACTGCAATTATAAAAGTTATACATACTCGTATACTTCGTAATAAGTACACATACTACAAATAGTACATCAAATTTCAAGTATTCGACTATGTATTATGATCCGTGTGTGACCAGACATGTTATGTTTCTTTTATTTAATTTTGCAAGCATGTGCTTTTGTTTTTCATAGCATTGTATGTATTTTAGTTGTATATTTGTTTTTTCTTTAACATTCCTAGGATGTTCTTAGTATTTAGATTGATCGTCTATTAAATTAGTTTGATTATTTCTAAAAAGTTTTCTATTGTTATAATTAATTTGTTAATATTTGCCCTCATTTGCATGTATGTAAATATAGCCTACAGTAAATAGTTTTATGATTTAATTATTACATCTGTTTACTCACTCAAAACTCATTGCGCTTCAACGCTGATGTCTATTTTAAGGCTGCATTATTTAAACCATATTATTTTCAATATGTTTGGGGAATTTTGAGATAATTTGGAGCCGAGAGAAAAACCTAATTGCGGATGTTTTTACTATATACTGGGGGTACTGGGAATGATTTCTAGGATTAAAACTACCCATGAGTAGAAATAATTCCTTAGGGTGGATTATTTCTATACCTATGGCAACTTGCTAATAATTTTGTCAACCCGCGGGCAAAAGTTAGTAGTACTATACGAGCATACCTATGTATCTAATATTGACTCGATGTTACATTGTCCAGGCAACGGCTGGAGCTGATGCGCGAGATGTACCACAACGAGGCGGAGCTGTCGCCCACCTCGCCTGACCACAACATCGAGTCCGTGACCGGCGGCGACCCCTTCTACGACAGGTTCCCCTGGTTCCGCATGGTCGGACGGTGCGTATACCTCGTTATATTTAAAAAAATGTTTTTTTCGTTATAGTTGATACGACTGTGTAGTGAGCCATTGAATTAAAATACAATAAAATCCTTTTTTGAGACAATTGAGTTACATAGAAAATTCAAAATATGTAGACATTTTGTAGGTACATTTATTTCATTGGGTATGACTGTATCGAATTCTTGAATGGAATAAATTATGAAGATTCACTTTAGAAGTTCAGAAGAAAAAGATTAAGAGGGTCCAAAAGGTGCGACGACTCCAACATTATAGTATATACACTATACTTACTAATACTACTAAACCTATACTTCTCCCGCTTTGGTGATTAACACGTGAAATATTCGCTTCGCAGGAGCTTCGTGTACCTGTCGAACCTCCTGTACCCGGTTCCGCTCATTCACAAGGTCGCTATCGTGAACGAGAAAGGAGACGTGAAGGGCTACCTGCGGGTCGCCGTGCAGGCCGTCATCGACGCCGAGAAAAGTATGTGTTTACATTATATTTAGTAGTATTAAGGCAGTGTGTTCCAAGTTCATAAAGTATACCGGTACACATTTACCTTTTTTTTTTATACAACTGAACTTATACAATGTTTAAATATTACAATGTTTACTGTCTTTATTGTGATGTCAAACTGATTATAATTGCCATCTTTCATATTCGATAGGCAAAACGCATATTAATTAAAATACTTGAATATTAATTAAAATACTGAAATTAATGAGTGCAGATAAATTATATATAATTATATTTTATCAGATCTCTTAGTCATGATTACTGAAACTCGTAAGCTACTAAGTAAAGGCCGAATCTTGTCCGGATGTATATAAAGCACTTTACATAAGCCCTTTACAAAATTCCGATCTAGCCTATTTATGTGAAACGTGAATGAGTCACGAAACTTAAACAGCTAACGAATACCAGACAACTCATAAAGCAAATCTCGCCGCAGACAACGCGGAGTTCGCGGCGGGCGTGAAGCAGTCCGCGAAGATATCGTTCGACGACGACGTGGCGCCCGCGCGCTCGCGCCTGCGCCCGCTCTCCGCCGTCGAGAAGAACAACGCGCTCAACGCGCTCGCGCTCGACGACCGCCCCGACACCGACTCCAATATCAAGATCGAGGGTATGTCCTGCCGACTGTCTCATTGTGGCCCACTGGCTGACCCGCCACGCATACGACTGCGGCTGCGTCTGCCCTTGCCCACGACGCCTTGTCACAACGCTTAGGCCGATCGTGTCTTCCTATCGCACGTTCCGCGCTCGCGCTTGCACGCGGCACGTGACACTTTTTCTTTCTTTGATTTATAAGACGTTATCACGTCGATAAAAAGTTGTCAAGTGGTGTAAATAACGTGTATCACGTCGCGCAGAGCTGGCGACGGGCGAGTGCGACGCGGACAGCGGGCGCGGCGACAGCTCGCTGGCCTCCGAGCTGAAGGACGAGGAGCTGCCCGAGCACCTGGCGCTCGGCCGCGAGTTCACCTTCCGCGTCACCGTGCTGCAGGCGCACAGCATCGCCGCCGACTACGCCGACGTCTTCTGCCAGTTCAAGTGACTCACTTTACTTTGCATCGGTTTAATTTACCTTACTCGTATTTAACCGGGGCTCAATTTGTATTGTTTCAGCGGGTGCATTCTACCTTTTAAAGTAACTTACTACCTTACCTTACCCGTGTTTAACTTAGATTGCTGCCTTACTCAACTTCGAGTCAATTTATATCAAAGTATATTTTTTTTTAATATTGCGATAGCAAACGAACATGGATGCGATGTAGATACGTTGCTTCCCTTAACGACTGAATTGGAACCGTCCAACTAAATCCGTCACTCCAGAACACAGCAGTAAGAACATTTCATGCTGCTATAAAACAGAAATAAGTGCGGTGACCGTACTTACCTTAACTTTATATTTTCTTACTTAGGAGCACACAGTTAAATGCGCACCGATCGATATTAAATAGGTTTCCAAAATTACTAAAGTAGTACAACAAATATTCGCATTGCAGCTTCCTGCACCGAAACGAAGACGCGTTCTCCACCGAGCCCGTCAAGAACGCTGGAAAGAACACTCCACTTGGCTTCTACCACGTACAGAATGTAAATATCTTGTTCTTTTTATAAAAAAAGCTAACTTACTATTATTGAAACTCATTGTCTGACTTCTCTATTACGTAATAGACTACTTTTATTTGCTAATTCACAAGTACGTAACGTAAGTAACGTAACCCGTTGTGTTTGAAAACAATTATAACATCATTATATTTTTTCTCCTCCCATAGCATACCTAAAGAAATTTCATTAATATTTATTACTTTTTGAATACGCCGAATATAAGGAATATATGTTATAATTTCAAAATTATTTATGGACTGTATGTTTGTTCCAGATCACTGTACCAGTAACGAAGTCATTCGTGGAATACATTAAGACACAACCGATCGTATTCGAGGTATTCGGACACTACCAGCAGCATCCGCTACACAAGGTACAGAATGTTAGTAAAATAGGTTTTTTTTATCTATGTACATTTATCAAGGAATTTTTTCATACATTTTATAAGTCTCAGTAAGTCTTACGAATAAACGAAATTAAACATAGTAAGTAAGTAAGAATATACAGAAACAGAGGAATTGGATGGATGCATAATTTATTTGCAAATATACCTGATATCAAATCGATTGTGCGGCCTAAACTGGGAGAAAATTTTATATCAGTTTGCGTAATGTCACATAGTCACTCTCTTGCACTCTGATGATCACGACGAGAGAAGTGTGTGTGCGCAGCACGTTATGTATATGTGTATTTGCGTGTGCGCAGGACGCGAAGCAGGAGGCGTGCGCGGGCGCCGGGCGCGCCCCCCCGCGCCGCATGCTGCCGCCCTCGCTGCCCATCTCGGCGCCCGTGCGCAGCCCCAAGTGGGGCGCGGCCAGCGCGCCGCCGCCCTGCTGCTCCTCCCACCTGCACTCCAAGCACGACCTGCTCGTCTGGTTCGAGATCTGCGAGCTCGCGCCCAGCGGCGAATACGTGCCCGCTGTACGTATAACATTAATAACTTACCGTATCGTACGCAATTTCATACTTTTTTTCATATTTAATTTTGTTTATAATCTTTACAAGCGCCGGTTTATAATAAAATATGTTTGGTTTATCACATTGGAGTATAAAATACATGCAGTCCGCCTGTAGGTGAGTGGTAACTACCCCGCTCTTGAACATTACCTGAGCGAAATTGGGACGTTTCGTAAAATATACCACCCCTTCAAACCAGAAAATAGGACTGCCATCTCTACAATATAAGGAAAAGCCAGGTGTATCGTGCCGACATTGAGAATCAAGCACAATAGATTCTACCAGCTGCAACGTTGTCACGTTTTGCAGGTGGTGGAGCACAGCGACGAGCTGCCGTGCCGCGGCGTGTTCCTGCTGCACCAGGGCATCCAGCGCCGCATCCGCATTACCATCCTGCACGAGCCCTCCGCCGACCTGCACTGGAGCGACGTGCGCGAGCTCGTCATCGGTCAGTCTTCACTGCATTTACCCTGTTTTTCTTCTTTGATTTTGAAGACCAAAACGTGATCTAAACGAAATGTGATCTAAAACTTATTTCATTGCATTTAAGGAGACGAAGTTCAAAAATGTTGGAAATTGCAAAAAACGTGAAATGAGTATCTATGTTAAAATTCTAGGCAATCGTCTATATAGTAGTCGCTTACACACACACACATATATATAATTTTTAGAGTGTCTTATTCTATAAACAAAAAACAAAATCCTAAATTAAATGTTATCTTTGTCTATTTGAATTGTTGAAATGATGAATTCGTATAAACCCATCTTTACTCAGAGATTTATTTTACAATGTTAAATATATTTATCTTGAGTTTAATCTAATGACTATTATGGTAGGCCGCATCCGCAACACGCCCGAGGCGAATGAAGACACTACCGACGGAGACGAGGACGGAGCGCTCTCCCTGGGCCTGTTCCCCGGTGAACGACCCACTCTTGACGACCGCGCTGTTTTCAGGTAATTGTATATCAGTGTTTTTACTATCTATTATATTTTTTAAGATGTAATTTAAAAAAAGGGCAAAGGAAGACATCATCTGGCTTTTATCAAAAAATCAAGTAAAAATTGCTCGTATAATCGAAATTAACGTCCGTAAATGCTAGTTGCAATTCTTTAGTATGCTTCCGAATGAATGGAAGGAAGTGATGATTGAGATGGACATTGATTGAGTGTAATAAATGTGTGATGATGTGTCAGGTTCGAAGCGGCCTGGGATAGCAGCCTGCACGGCTCGCCGCTGCTCAACCGCGTCAGCGCCAACGGAGAGGTGGTTTACATCACCCTCAGTGCTTACTTGGAGGTAATATTTTCTCTTATTTAATACCATCGTACTCTTAATTGAGGCAGAAGGGATCTTAAACTTAAGGTATTTTAACCTAGGTTATTATTGGGGGAGTATAAATTCTTTCCAGGATCTTAGACAGTTCATTTAATTTATTTGTAAATTACCGTGTGAACCGAATTGAACCGAATACCATGAAATTTTGTACACACATAAGACAGAGAATAAAACAGCATTCCGTTTAACAAAATAAGTACAACCTCGAAGGTTAATGAAGTTTGAAGGCAAGCATAGAGTACATGGGTACATTGTAGTCTATATAGTAGCCATTGACCCCGTTCACCCGCCCCCAGCTGGAGAACTGCGGGCGGCCGGCCATCGTGACGAAGGACCTGTCGGTGGTGGTGGTGGGGCGCGAGGCGCGCACGGGCCGCTCGCTGCGCCGCGCGCTCTTCGGCTCGCGCGCCGCCCGCGCCGACCACCTCACCGGCGTCTACGAGCTCAGCCTGCACCGCGCGCTCGAGCCCGGTACTTGCCCTGCACCCTGTCTCTCCCTCGCCGCGCCCTCCCTCACGCACACCTACACGCAAATATACACATACGCGCGTACACGCACACACTGATCAGAAACCCGTCTGTGAGTACGCGTACGCACTCACGTACGTTTTTGCACACACACATACACGCATATCACGCACACGCATACATAAACGAACAGCTCGCAAAGTGGTAATAACTTTTGTTTTGGATTTTCAGTACTCACAGAAATGAACATGAGTGTGAAGTGGCTCTAACTTAAATCGAAGGCTATATATATGCTCTATATAAACGTATAATGCTCTAACTCCTTAATGTTTATGTTAAGGTTACGTAATGTTAATTATTTATTAAGACAAATAACAATACACTTTGTGTCAATACGTGAACTATGTAGTATATAATACTTATAAGATGCAGATAACTAACTGGTACACAACTACGTGCACAGGCGTGCAGCAGCGATAGGTTGCTACAATAGCAGCAATGGAATGCACTCACTAACTGAACACTACTGCGTACACAGGCGTGCAGCGGCGACAGCGGCGCGTGCTGGACACGAGCGGCACGTACGTGCGCGGCGAGGAGAACCTGCACGGCTGGCGCCCGCGCGGCGACTCGCTCATCTTCGACCACCAGGTGACCACGCCCCCCACCGTACATACACACATCATACACCACTGTACACTGCACTCACCACATCCACCGTACATTGTACCGTGGTACACTACGTGTGACAATACACTGTACTTTGATGCACTGTACATTGCACTACACTACATGTAACCATTATAACAATACACTCTACTTTGATGATAATACTTCGGAGACAATACTATACATACTAATATTATCAAAGCAAAAGTAACTCTTTCTGTTTCTTACCTTTTCACTCTCAAACCGCTGAACCGATTGATATTAATTTTGGTATGAAGATAGTTTGGGATGCAGGAAAGGACATAGAATAGTTTTTAAAGTGAAAAATATACGGACGCCCAAAGTTACGTATTCTACTCACTTATAATGTAGGGCGACGATGCAGCTACAGAAAGTTAAAAATTGTTCATCAGATATCATACTAGAAATAAAGGTATGGAAGAATTTATGCAACACCACATTGGGAAAAAGGTCAAAATGTCATTATACTTTGACGACAGATAGATGTAAAATATGCTGATAGTGTTGGTTCATTATCTGGTATCTTGCTACGCTGTCAGATGTCTTGGCTCTTGGCTGACGTTCTGTTTCAAGTTACACTTCTTGACATTCTCAAAGACCGTAGTTTAAAATTTTCGTTTGTTTAAAAAGTCTAGGTATATTGCCAATCTTTATCGTCTCTATGTGTTTAGATTTCCCATAAATAACATATGTACATTTAGCCTGCAGAAAACCAAAGTGTTTAACAATATATTAACCTTTACAAGTTTCGCAATAATCTCATGGGGACTATGAAATTTGGCAATACATATATTTAATACTTTCCCGTTTCTTACACACCACTAATTGTACATTTTCTCTCTCCGCCACAGAAACGTTGGCGCAAACTGATGTTTGATTGGGCGCGGAACGTTATCGATAGATTGCAGGTCCACAAATATGTTTCCCTAGCTATTTAGTATGTGCCGCATTCATTCATTCGATGTGTTTACTTACCGTACCATGTTCATACTAAATAGCTATTGAAAAGCAATTTGTGTGCCATCGCGATTATACCATCGTCACATCTATCCAAATTTATATCTTTACACTTTATATATTCGATTTTGCAATGAATACATTGTCTTTATTGTGCTTATTTTTGTGTGGATTTATATTCATTAGCGTAAGGACGTATCCGCACTTGGATCGGGAGATTGGACTGACACTTGCTTTTGTTCATCAACAATAAATAAGCAATACACTTATTCGCTTATATGCCTGCTTTTAATATCATATGTATATATGATACATATATTATACTGGCACAGGGAAATAGTATTTTAAAGTTAAAATACGTCGAGCACACAAATTTGTCGTAGCAATTGTAACAATTTTTAAATTTTGAAACAATATCTGTTCAATCTCTTGAATTATAAAATGTTCGGAACTCGTTTGGTCTCTATATATTATTTTTACAATTGAATTACATAAAATATAAGTATTTTAATTTTACTAGAACGAAGTGCCGAAAAAAAAATTAAAATACTCCATTAGCTAACGGAGGTCAAATGATAAAATGAAAAAAATACGATAATTCTAAACTATTAAAATACAATACAAATTCGTAATGTTTTTTGATAAATTAAACGTTAGTTTCCATTTATAAAAACTTTTTCTAAACAAACTTGTGACGAAAATGTGACGATGCGTCCTCTTTGAATTAGAATGCGCGTTACTTCTTCATTGTGTTACTACCATTTATAATAAGGAATGTCCCCTTTACTATTAGTCAACGAATTTTTTAGTCCTACAATATCCGTGTGCATGGGTACATACCCTGTCGATAGATTATATCATAACCGGATGGAAAATTTTAAATATATTGAAGTCAAAATTTTCTTCCTCGTGCAATAATGTTAATACCAATTATAATTATCTTCCAGATATAAGAATATTAAATATAATATATTATAATAACGTAATAATTATTTATGCAACGTGTTATCTAAATTAAATCGCATGTGCGAAATATTGTAGTAAATAACTTAAAATATATATAAAAATCTGGTTGTGATATGGACTCACTTATCTATAAAATTTCACTACATAGCTTCCATTAAATTTTCAAGTCACGTACTGTTTTTAATATATATACACAAATATATTTTTCTTCATATTAGTGTTACAGTTTTAATATTATAATAGTCGTCAACCTCATTCAATTGTAATGCTTTAGTGTTGTCTTTTTTAATAGCTTTTTCTTACCTGTTGTGTTATTTTATATTTTAGAAAAATACATTTTGTTCAGTTATTTATCCACTTGAAACGTAACTTATAAAGTTGGCTGAATCCTGATAATATTTAATATGACTCATTAAATTATATATTATATATACCTGAAAGTGTAAGCCAGAAAGTGTGATTTAAAATTGCAATTTTAAGCAAGTTCACTGTAATTTTGAATATCATTTACGAGATTTGATCAATGTAAGGTATAAGCAGTTCCTCTATACTCCCAAGAGTCTAAATCCTCCACCACGAGACGCGAACGCCTCAAATAACAATGATATGATAGATGTACATCTAGTACATTGGTATCGGTAGGTGCAGGTATTGTGACTGCTTTATAGGTATCAATGAGTCCCACAAAAGCATTCAATAAATAATGTTGAGTTGTGTGTGTGTCCGGCAGTGGGAGCTGGAGAAGATGACGCGGCTGGAGCAGGTGGGGCGCACGCGGCACTTCCTGGCGCTGCGGGAGCGCCTGCGACACGGACACGACAACACCGTCGCACCCAACGACTTCACCAAGACCGAGAAGGTGGGCTTAGCGCTGGGAACAGTGTTTGATACTTTGATACTTTGAGTGTTTGATAGACTGAGAAATTGGATTTGTGGAGAGTACACCGAGATTGTTGGGGGAGGGTGGACCGGGAAGATGGCTCTGTCGAGGGTAAACGAGAAGGTGGATTTGTTTGTAGAAGAAAGACGGACAATCTCTCTTGCATCTCATACAATCGAATATTACAGAAGAGCTAAAAAATTTCAAAGATCATAACTTGTGAAGTAAAAACTCGAAACCGTGTATTTTAATTCGAATCTAATCATTTTTGCAATTTTGGCAATTGTTTAAATAGTCCTACAGGTTATTTTGCACATATACAACGACAAATATATAAATACAACATTTAAGCAAAAATTGCTTTAGGAGGGTAAAAAGTGTTAAGCAAAAATTATCCCGGAAAATACACGTTCCATCGGCGATTTACTCACATACAAAGAGACATGCAAAGGCAAACATACAAGTACTTAGTAACGACATACGCCTTTTTTCTCCTGGTCCACCATAGCCTGACAACCTGAAGGTGTTGAAAGCCGAAAACCACTGACTAAAGAATATATATGTGACGATCATTATTTGTATACCTTATAATATCACGTGTAACCTTTTTTAAACTACTAGCATGTCTATACATCCTAGTAATTTTGTCAACCCCTCCAACTAAGCTCGGCGGCTTGTGTTAGGAGTGGGTTCA
>DWNJ01002229.1:0-10791 GCA_018250275.1 Udranomia eurus
TTTGAGTAGAAAATATCATTAACGATTTTATAGGACAAGAGAGATCAATGGTTGGAACAAAGTTGCTGTACAGTAGGATCTTTAAAAACACCACATAATTTCAGAAATGCTCTTTTTCATATCGGAGGTACGGCAATGCCAAAAATCTTCTACTTCTTACCATAAAAAGTTGTGAGAGTTTTTTTACAAGTTATGATTTTGATGACATCCTAGTACCGTATCATTTGATTGGAATGCCAGGCAAATTAATTATTAAAATCCTATATGTATTTTCAATAAAGTATACATTCTTCGTTTTGGCAATGGTACGTGTACTAATGAGAAAATGTATAAGAGTAAATGTATAATGTGTAAGTGTATAATGAGAAAATGTTATAGATTATAATTTTTTTTACATATCAGAAAGTTTTATATATAATTTCCAACTATACTACGTTGGGTTAATCGTCTTCCAAATGTAAACGTACAAGGTAAACAATAAAAGTGAGACAGTTTGGGAAAACAAAATGTAAAATGCAAACTTAATTAAAATAAGCAAATTATATTATTTATAGTTATGTTGAGAACATATTGGAATTATAGAGATTCAAATAGTTGAAATTTATTAATTTGTTATTTTTAAAAGTGCTTACTACATTCCTTAAACATAAAGAATCATTTCAGCATCTTTATATGAGGGCAAAATTAAAATAAAATCAATTTTAATTTGAATACTATTCGTTTTTAATGTACTAAATACTATTAGTGTTTAATGACTCACGAAAAAACAAACTATTTCGCAATTTCAATCCAGTTTTGTAGGTAGTTGTTATAAAATAAAGATAAAATCTATTTTATTTTTATCTTATAGCAAGACCATTTTATCTTTTACATTTTATTAGGTTGTCAACAATGAACGTTGACAATTGACAAGTTATTATGTCAAATTGACGCCAGACCAAAATTTGAATTAGTTTACCGTTTAAATAGCTTGTTTGTTGTTTTGTTTCCATAATATTAAACTTTCATAGGATAGAGAAGCTGAAAGTAGTGTATTGTTAGAACAAATCGCGAATTATGGATCTGTTAAGATAAAATACTAAGTGATAAAGTGATTCGTGTCTTTGTCAATTTTTAAAATGGATGAGACTCAAAGTAGCAGAGTATCCGATGCGGCGGCTACGTAAGTTCGAAAATTCTCGTGATCATAAGCGTACAATTGTTGCTACAAACTTGTAGCCTTCTTTAACTCACCTTTACAAAGGTCTCTAATTCTATCCTTTGTTTTATAGCAGCACAATTCGCTGCTCAAATAAATCGAATTATTAAACCAAGAAAGCATGGATATCTGACTCCTGACCATCTGAGATCTTCCAATCTCGGAAGTGGGTAGAGCCTTTATTCCAATCGAAGAAATAAGATATTAATACATGAAACATAATGAAACATACTACAAATATTCTATGTAATTACATAGTACGAAGGTTCTATTTAATTTAAAATAATTTAAGAATGAAATCTCAGAGATACGAACGATAATGAATAGTACATTGTTGTTCGTTCCTCTGAGTTATTTATTTTATTTATTATTATATTATTTATTTATTTTATATATTATTAAATTACAGCTCATAATAATAATACAGAACCTTATCCTGACAGCAAATTACGGATTTACATAAAAAAAAATGCTAACAATGAATTGTCAGAAAAAATGAATACCATTATTGCTTAGTTACTATAACGCTATACCAAGCTCTAGCTCCAGTAAGGATCTGCAGCCATCATCCTCTGGGTTACACCTCACCCGTCCCGTCAACTGTAAAAGATTCATTGCTTTACTCTTTCAGTCCAATATGGCGCTGACTCAGCGTGTCCACTTGATCCAATGTTGCCACAACGACCCTATATAATATAATTATCGGAAAAATGAAGGATTAATAAAGTAAAAAAAATATAGAATAATCTTAAAACTGCAAGAATTTTGGAAAATAAAATGAAACTTAGACGTGTTTCACAACAATCCAATGAATAATATTCAGTGTAGGATGTAGCTTGTTTGCCAATTTTGGTTCCAACCTCCTCCCTCCATTAATTGCACATCAATGATGCAATGTGGGAGTTAAAAAAATGAAAATTCCCTATTCGGTCATAAGGTGAGGTGATACTCAACAGTGTGTTTGAGTAAGCAGAGTGTTAATCAACGGATGGTGACCCACCATTCATCTGGTTATAGGTTGTCATCTTTTACAGTTTGACTCTGGAGGCACCGCTGCCAAACCTATTTCTTCCTTATAACAGTGTTCTGGTTTGAAGAGTGTAGTCAAGGAGACATACTAAACCCAGGCGTTCCAACTTAGTCCTCAGGGGCAGCAATGCATTTGTGGTCGACCTAAGAAAAGTCTTCGATCCTGTCTTGGGTTGATTACAGATGTCCATGACCGGCAGTGACCACATACCATCAAGTTACAAAAAAAACCTGCTATTCCCACAAGCACTCATTAAAATGCATCTACCGTAGAATTTATAAGTAAATCCTGCTATTTTCGCATTTATATTATTAGCATGGATTTATCTTAGTGTCTAGGATATTGCGATTGTCTGAAGTTAAGAATGTTCAAACATTGTTGCCAGTGTAGACATACGGAGTCAAGATGGGAGAAGTGACCATCATAAGAGTCACTTAGTGAGCTATAGAGAGAGCTATGTTCGGTATTTTGCAACAGAATCCGAAATGAGGAAATCTGTAGCCGAACGACATTAAGATATTTATGTTTGCATTTCAGGAGAAAACGCCGCTCTTCGATTCTGAAGAGCCAGAGGGCGCCGCGAACCCCGTTCTCAGAGCTGGAGTTCAATGTCGCCACACCCACTGATACAGGCAAGAGCAGGCGCGTTAGCTTCTCCAAGCGAATGGGTGTTGCGTAAGTTGTTTGGTTTGTTTGTCTGGTTTTAAGTGGTGATGGAGACACACTAACTGAGGTGATCCAACTTAGGCTACTTCTTCAGGGATAGCAACACATTTGTGGTTGATCTAAGAAAAAACTTCAATTCCATCTTATGTTGATTACATTTGAATTATATCCAGTGGCAGTCACCACTTACCATCAGGTTGACTGCATGCTTGTTCGCATCTAAACATACATCTAAACATTGGGTATACATATAAATAAAATTGAAGTGTCTGCCTGTGATATCAATATTACTAGGTTTTTCAAGTGCAGTGTGTTATTTTTACGATACTAATACCTAAACAATAATTTTTCAAATTTCTGTCTGTCTGTCGTTCTGTTTGTGCGGTGTAATCTCTGGAATAACCGGATTTTGATGGAACCTTCATCTTCACATTTTATACAAAATATGTAAGGAATAGAACTTAGCAGCACCATCAACTGGGTCAAACTATTCAAGTAAGTAAGAATCATGTAGGGAGTCACTTTGATCCTTATTTATTATATAATACAAGCAATGCCGCAAAGGCAAAAACTTGTTTTAAATAATAACGTTTTTAATAACTTACATTACAGAGAGTTTGTAACAAACGAGGCAACAACTACGTGGAAAAATTTTTACGAAGCTCACAACAAGTCGTTGGAGTCGTCGAGCAATGATTCTGGGGCGAATGCAACGCGCCCTTCAATAAGCCACATCGGGAAGAGGATATTCGACCAGCAGTTTGAGGAAGTTGAAGCTATTGATTTTTGTGGTTCTTTAATGCCCGGGTCTAGAGCGGCTGATTTTAATATCTCTATAAACAACATCAATCTAACACAACAGATCGCTGCTTTAGAGTGCACTGCGGATGATAAGAAACCAGTCGCACCTCACCAAAACTTCGAATTGAGCTCACTTACTGACCATCAAAGTAAACTCTTCGGTGATGACTTCACTGTTCCTGCTGTTGGAGAAATGTCCAATCAGATGAATGTTAACTTCTCTATTATGAAACCTATGGGCAATGATAAGTGCGACGATTTGGATGAGATCCAGAGGGACTTGGAGAGGTCACACCAAGTTGTCTGTCCTGGGCCCTTTAGAGCAGACATGTCAGAGTACATAGAAGTAGATTTAAACATGACCCACGTTGCAGCTACAAACGATGAGTCAGATATGTCGATAACAGATTCAGTTCACATTCCAAAAGTTCAAGAATTGTCGAAAAGTAATGTGTCTAGTAATCAAAGGAAGTCCGCCGTAGATAAAGATTGGGTATCAGACAAAGAAAACATTGCAGTTATTAATCCATATGTAACGCCGCATGAATCTGACAATTTCGCCGTTAATGAAGAACCAAATCAAGTCCTAGTTTTCGATGGCAAAAGATTGACACTGCAATCTGAAAAAAAACCAGTAACAGTAGAAGATAAAGGAAACTACCGCCGAACGTTGCTACCTGATGCGCCCTTAGAGAACATTCCGCAGAGAAAAACGATTGTGTTGAATGTTAATGATGATCTTCCTAATTTTATAGACGAGCCGTTGCTATCACAGCAGAGTTTTGCCAGTGGCAGTGTGCAGGAGTTGAAGCAAACTATGATTTTTGATGGCGGAGACCTGTCTCTAACTCAAGCAATCCCAAATAAATTTGAAGTTGCGAGTAATCAGAAAATAATTGAGTGTGGCGAGAAATCCATGGGGAATATATCCATAACGCAGGCTGTTCCTGCTAACGTAATATTGGAACAAAAAGTTCCGTCGCAAAGGAGAAGAACAATCGTTTTCGAAAATGATAATGGAAACATATCTGTAACTCAAGCTCTGCCGTCTAATATTTTATTTGATGGGAAACCTGATACACAAAACAAAAGTAAGACTACGAATGAAGTGGAATGTGCAAAATCGATGGGAAATATCTCTATAACGCAGGCTGTCCCTAATAACGTCATATTGGAACAAAACGTTTCGACACACAAGAGAAGAACAATCGTTTTCGAAAATGATAATGGAAACATATCTGTAACTCAAGCTCTGCCGTCTAATATTTTATTCGATGAGAAACCCGATACCCATAATAATAGAAAGACTACGAATGAAAATGAATGTGAGAAATCGATGGGAAATATATCCATAACGCAGGCTGTTCCTGCTAACGTAATATTGGAACAAAAGGTTCCGTCGCAAAAGAGAAGAACAATCGTTTTCGAAAATGATAACTGCGATATATCTGTAACTCAAGCTCTACCATCTAATATTTTATTGGATAAGGCGAGTGTTCAAAATAAAAGAAGAACTACAGTGTATGATGATGGCAACATATCTTTCACGCAAATGGTTCCTGCAAATTTGATTATACCCGAACAAACTGATAAATCTACTAACAAAACGATATTGTATCAAAATAATATAGATGACATATCTTTCACGCAAGTTTTGCCCAATAATATACAACTAGAAAAATCACAGATAACCAGTAAGACCACTGTATTTGACCGAAGTGTCGATAATATATCAATGACTCAAGTTGTACCTTCGAATATAATTTCTTCGGAAAAAGATGATTTCATGGTAAATAAGAGAAAGACGATTGTGTATGAAAACGATGATTGTAATATTTCAATGACTCAAGCAATTCCTAAAAACTTGATATTAACTGAACCACAAACAACTGTGAATAAAAGAAATACAATAGTGTTTGATAACGACACAGCCGATATTTCAATGACTCAAGCATTGCCAGCCAACATTGTACAGAAATTCATTAAATCAGATTTTGATAGTGAACAAATAATCGTTAGTGCCCAAGATAATCTAAAAGATTCAGCAATGGCGCATACCATTGCTGAATCAATTATAAATACAACAACCAATAAAAGTAATGATTCTACTAGAAAGAGGCTAACAATTATGTATGATAATGATGTCGATATTTCGCTGACGCAAGCCTTACCAGGAAATTTCTTATCAACAAGCCAATTTTCAAAATCAGTCACTAAACAGAAATTAGGTTCTGAGAATGAAACTGAAAATATATCTATAACGCAATCATTGAAGAATAATATATTATTGCAAGATGAAATAAATGAAAATCCATTAGATGATATAGTTGAATACCAAGACATCTCGACTGTAAAATTACCTTCTCGTGTTAGTTTTTTAGAATCGAAAAGCATATTTATTGATAATGATAAGCATTGTGATGAAGTCAAACAAAACATTTCAATTAGAATTAACCAGGAAATAAGCATGAAAAAGGAAAGAAAGAGCGAAATCGGTAACATAACATCGACCAAACCAATACCTAACGATTTATATGATATCGAGAATGATGTTTTTAAACCAGATATGGAGAAATTTGAAAATTTAACACAATTTGGCGAAAACACTTTGTTGCAAGAAACAATACATGAACTGTCTAAGGCTGATGTATTAATTTACCAAGCAACGGCGAAACATGAAGCATCTGAAATGAAGTTGAATAAGACAGCCGGTGAAGTAAGTGAACAGGAACCTAACAAGTCTATTCAAAATATGAATATTTCTTCAACTAGTTTTTTAAAAGCTAGCTTAAAACCGCCAAGTAATGAAATTGAATGTATGGAAGACAAAGATATGGAAATGCAAACAGATGTAGAAAATGATAATAACAAATCGAAGATATCTAATCTCACGTTTAATTTTGAAGCTCAAGAATCACATGGAACTAAGAAAAATAAAAAGTCAATACTTCATGAGCTCCTGGATATGTCAAGCACATCCGTAGATAATAATTATGTAGATGAAAAAGTGATGATTGTAGATGAAAGGAAAATATTCGATAACAAGTCCAAAGAGAATGCTGAAATTTCTTCGAATGATGGCAATTTTGTTATTATTAAAGAAAGTGATGAGAGTATTGAAATTGGCAACGAGGATAATAATGCTTCCAACGTAGTAAAAATTGTTCAAAATGAGGTACTTTCCAATGACGTTAACAAAATGAGTGAAAAAGGAAATTTGTCCATTCCCGCAACGGATTTTAAAGCGGCAGTTGAAAATAATTTAGAAAATAAATTAGTTGAATTAAAACCAAATATGACACACAAAGAAAATAAAACTTTGTCACAAAATAGATATTACGAACAGGTTGTTAGCTCAGATTTGCAAAGTGGATTGAAAGAAGGTACTATGAATAAATCAAGTGTTAGAGATTCGGAAATTTTGACAAAACCAAGAAAATCATTTAAAGAAGCCGATGACACCAAGGAACTTTTAGAAATGCTTTCAGATTTTACTGATAGAAAATCATTTGCGCCTATCCCAGATGAAGATTCCAAGAAATCAGCAGAAAAGACTGGAAAACTCAGGAGTAGTATGCCCTTTGAACATAAAACTGAAATACCAGAGCCTAGACGCCTGAGTTTTGCTCCGAATAGACAGTCAATAGTGCTGAGTAGAGAAGATTTACTAAACAATTTGTCAATGGCGCAAGCCGCTTTGCAACAGTCGAGATTTGAAATAGATGATAGTGAAAGTATAGACGACACGGCGACCGAATCGCCTATTGAGTTAAATGAGAGTGTTCCGTCACCAATGAAATCTGTTCGAATGAGTACTGAAGTTGTCAAAACGTTACGATTCGAAGATGAGTCGTGCAATGAAGTTAGTTTAAAAACCGATTTGAAAATGTCGCCTCTCAAAAAATCTGCTGTTGGCGAAACATCGTATACGAAAGACGATAAGGTTAACGTTATACCGACATATTTAAAGGATGTTACGGAAAATATTAAAGCGCTCATGAGCGATTTGGTGAAACCGCGATCAGATCAAATGCCATTTGAAATACCACATAAAACTGAAACAGAGCCATCCACCCGCAGTACTAAAATTCAAACGAATCTAATAACCTCGAGCCAAATTGACCTAGACGTTGAACTACATTCAAATGTAAACTCTGTTGATCTTAATAAAAGCGGATCAATAATTACCAAAATAGCTGATGAAGGCAACAAAGCAGTTAGTGAAGCGCTTAAGAAACCTGTGAAAGCTGTTTCTGTTGAAGTTGCGGAAATGGATATAGCGAATGAATGTGGCGAAACGGATTCAATGGCAAAATCGCCAATAAGAAAGTCCATACAGAGTCAGGTACTTGTATTCGATCACAAGAACCCACTTAACAACGTCTTGCTGGCGCCTACAGACTGTATAGATGTACATAAGTACGATCCGCCTAAATCATCTGAGCCTTCGTGTGGTGGATTGAGGAAATCGAAGGATGTGGATAGGGCCGAGAAGAGTCAGTACGAAGTCGAAAGTGTAGTACAGTACAACATTGAGAATCAAACTAGCATGCAATCAGGTGACACCTGTTCGGACAAAAAGGGAGATTCGCAGAGCTTATTCTCTGATCCTAGCAAGCCATTATCCATGGACAGATCGACAGAAGGCGTTCCAATGGAAGTCAAAGATACGGAAGTCAACACAGTGATAGCTATGAAAGGAAACAAGGAGCTGCTTCAAGCGAGCTCGTCTTTGACTCTAGTCGACGATGCGCTAACTCAAAGCGTGTTCGATATCAAAGTTGAAACGAATCAGAAGGAATCAGAATCGCCCCTCAAAGTGATTTATAAGAACGACGATCAAGGCGCTCCCCTAGACTCCATCGATTCCGATATGGTTTCGACCGAAGACGAGCCAATGGAATGTAAGGGTAGGAAACGCAGCTACAGCCCCACGCGGCATACTCGCCAGTCAACTATCTCCAGCCTAGACGTCACGCCAAAACCCATAAGCAAGATGCAGAAGATATCGAATAGTCCGAACGTTTATTGCATTAACAAAAGCATTGGCAACGAGCGACGACTATCGGCCGATAAATCGCAGACCAACAGTTCCGAAGACCAAAACACTGATCTCAAAGAGACTCGTAGGAAGAAATCCCCAAGAAAGTCCGATGGCAGTCCAAAGCACAAGAAACCGGGCACCGATATAACAGTGCAGCAATTGATGACGGAGTATAAGATAACAAAAATGGAGCAAGACATGATCGAGAAGCAGGTAGTTGACGCGATATACAACAGAATGTCGTCCAACGGGACTCTTGATTCGACGAACTCTGACGCCGACCGAGGCCCGGACACGGTGAGCAGTTGTACGAGCAGTAAGAATCAGAACGAGATAGAAGAAACGTGTGTGAAGGAGACGGTGTCGTATATAGGCAGCCAGCCGTCCAGGGTAGATTGGCAGCCTGAGTTGGGAGGACTTAGCTCGAGGAATCTGGTCACAGATTGCGATTCTGGTGTAAATGTTGTCGCTAAGATTGATATGCTGCCATTTATGGGGTAAGTGTGCTCTTTTTTAATCTTTCTTCTTAAATCGTTTTTATCATTCATATTCCGGCTCCATCCATTCCGGGCGCACGAATACATACATGCCCGCACATATGCACTCAAGCATACACTCACGCACACAGAGATACACACACGCCCATATGAACACTTACTCACCGCACGGTACACCCTTACTTTGAATGACATATTAGATTACGTTGACACTATTGCTATGCCCCAGCAGTCGTGAGTGCGAATGGGAGACGTCGGGCGGCGACACGTGGGTGTTCCGTTTGCTGCGCTCTCGTCTCCGACTGCGCATCCGTCTCGCTCACACGCACCACAACGCGCTCCGCACGAGAGTGCGCGCCGACACGCCCGTCACTGACGTCTGTGTGGACGCTGTGGCCGCCGGTGAGTAGTACCTACCTTGTTAATCCTACTTCTTATTAATATTATGCTACCAAAAAATGTAAATTGTAATAAAATAATAATTAAAAAAAAAAAACTAAAAACACGCTTTCAAGTCCCATCATCAGACCAGCTAATTGGTAGAATAATACTCATATGTCATCGTCATTAATAGAAATGGACAGAATGTGTTGAGACGTAAATTGGATACTCGTTTACTAGTAGGCAGTTCAAGGTTCAATCAGCCACTTTCCAATTCTATCATCGGACCAGCTCGATGGTACCATAATATCGTATTGACATGATGATGATGACAACAATTGAGAAGTGCGTGTAATTCAGATTCTTAGATAGTCACAGGCCGATCTAATAAAAGCGTGTTAGGGAAACGGTTGACAAAAATCCGATCCTATACAAGGTGTCAAATTTCAAAAACGTTGCTCCGTCACCAGACGACAAGGACCCGTTGGCGGTGCTCTGCGTGCGGTTCGCGGCGGAGGCGATGCGGTACGAGTGCGCGCGGGGGTGCGCGCGCGCGGGGGACGCGCCGCTCGCGCTGCGGCGGTGCGCGGCGGTGGCGCGCGTGGCGCTGCGGTGGGCGCGCGCGATGCGGGACGCGCGCGCTCGCCTCGCGTACGCCGTGCGCCCGGATGGGGTGCTAACGCTGAAGGTGCGCCATTTTGTGTATACTATATTTATATACCTTGCTATGTTTGGAGAGGTAGGTGTTGAGCGTTTGCAGTTTCTGGTAGTAGTGTCCATTGACAGGTGAATTCTATTTTTGATGTCGTTTAATTTTTCTTTTACTTGGAACAGTATTTTTCTGTCTGTTCATATGAGTCGCTTGATGTAAAAAGAGAAATACAATAAAGTGTGCTTTCCATTTACTTTATTTTCATCTTGGATCGTGTAAACATTTTCGTCCAGTAAAAGCGCGGCGTGCACGTTGCAGGTGGCGAACGTGCCCCTCCGCTCCGTGTGGGAGGTGACTATGCACCTAGAGCTGGTGGTGGAGGACGCGCGCGAGGGGGCGTGGCCGCGCGCGAGCCGCGTGCACGTGGCGGGCGTGCTCGCCGGGTGCGACGTGCGGGACGCGGAGGCGCACGCCGCGTGTGCAGCGCTGCCGCGCGACTGGGGGCACGCGCCGCGCGCGCTC
>DWNJ01002230.1:0-10791 GCA_018250275.1 Udranomia eurus
AAAATCAATTCTGTCTGGGGTTGATTACACATGAGCGTCAGTGAGCACTTACCATCAGATGGACTACATGCTCGTCTGCTGCCTCAATAAAACAAAAGTTTCGAGAGTCCATATAAATAAAATACGCACCGCGGTTAATTTGAAGGCACCCTTAGAGTTGAACGTATTGTATGATCGAATATACGCCGATTACGTCTATTGACTTATGCCATGTGTGCTAAGAGTGAAGTTGACGTGAGGACGTGCCCAGCGTATGTGCAATATCTCGGGATACGGAATTAGAATCAACTGCACTTTAGTTCGAATACGTAGGTAGCATTAAACATTACGCATTACCAGACATTACGTCACTCACTGTGTTTATGATAATCATAAGGTCTTTTCAGAGAATGGGAATATTTATGCCTTTTCCTACGCCCTTTCTACAAGAGAATTGACAATATTCACACGTCTTGGACTATGTAAATGTAGCAATAATTGTCATACAAATTAAAATATATGCATATGATAACTAAATAATTTCATGGTCACTAGACGTTTACTAACAAAAGATGGTGCAGTAGCAGTAACTGCGCCGTCGTCTTTATTTGCTAAATGTTAGTATGTTATTGCGCTAACATTAACCTGACATTGTGCCGCTGACAACTTATTTTGTAACAAAGTAAGTGATTGTAAACGCAGATCAACATGCGTTAGAGGTAAGAGTAAAGATTGTTCCAATACATTCAGACAGGGTCCGAAGTGTAAATTATAATCACAAAGTAACAAAAATAAATTAAATAGTGTAACTGTTGTTTAAGGATGATGAAGAAAAATTGTAACATTTTGCTAAACATATTGCATATTACTAAGACGTAAAGCTTGTCGTAGGCAATGGCCAAGCGCAGACATTGAAGCAAATTTCGGAGCTAATAAAAAATTCAGGCGCTCAAGCTGGAAGCGGTTCAGCAACATTACAGGAATTAATGTTATAAACAAACAGTAGTGTTTGGCGCAACTCCAAGTGGGTTGAGGCGCCGGCGCTAGCCCGCCTTCGCGCAGAATGCGACTATGGCTGTTGCCTCACTAACGGCATACTATCGGATTGTATTAAACGGCATTAATCATACAATCAAACTAGTATAGCACGTACAACCAATAACGATTCCAAATTTATCACCTCGTCGTATCGGTGTGAGCTCAGCGGTTAAGAGTTGCGGTCGCGCGTGGTTTACGGTACGACAATAATTTGCTAGTTAATTTACAGAAACTTAAATATTTAACGTATTGTCTACCAAGACTCACAATCTAGGGCTTTTAATGTTAAAAAGTGACTAGCTCTCATGTATCTCTACATCCAAGATCCTGACTCTACAAAGCCTAGTTTAATGAAAACCATTTTCCTGCATGGGCAATAGAAGGTCGAGAAAACAATTACATTGATAGTAAACAAAAAACTAAATTAAAACTCGCTGCTCTTTGGTAATAGTACCAAAGCCTAGGATATCTGTCAGGGCCGATCACTGATTTATATACTGCGTACCTACATTATGCAGCAATTTAATGCTAAATATGATTAATGTAAGATTATTCTTAAGGAAGTTGTGACTAATTAATACCAATGTATTTAAATAAAACTCATGGTTTATGCATTGCCTGATTGTAAGATTTATTACTACATTTCCTGTACCTAAGATGCAAATTGACGGAGTCTAAGGAGCCTTGAGCGAACTCTATAAGTAGTAGGTAAATATTACAAAAAGATTACGATAGAAATTGGATGTTTTATGAGGAGAATCATGATCTAATACACATTATTAACGTATAAATGCCATCTATCTTTTCTTTACATCTATTTTCTTTACTTATCGAATCTAAAACGCATTTGTTATAAAATATTGGTAGTACAAAGAATATACCATGACAAAAATGATCGATGGTTGAATAGATATTCAAGAGAATTTCCACACATGCTTCAGGTAACATTTTTCTCCGAAAATTTATCTTAGACAATGATGGATGTTTTAAAATGGTATTTTTTCCATTATACGGAATCGTTTATTCACACGACATTGCCACCGTAGGTAATTTGTTTAAAACGAAATTCTGTACAATTTTTTATTTTCAACTATTTCCTGCAACTCTATACACGTGAATAAATTCATTTTAATGACACTAGTTACTAACACAACAGGCGAGAACAGGTAGTGTACCTAACACGAAAATTATTATTGGCCTCGTTGCCGTGCTTCCACAGAATTGAATTAATCTGCAAAGGAGATATTACAATGCGGCGGATGCCTACACCCTACAGAACAAACGGGCTAGTTTATTCTCGGTTTCAATTAAATCGTAGCTCACCTCACAAGTTGCGCAGTAATAGGCGCCCTATATTATCTGCATGAAATTTGACTCACAAACCGCACTCTCCCTAGCGGGTCGACATAACTCGACCGAACTTGGAAAGCTTCAATTACGTCGAGTGAGTTGTTCACGCAGGTGACTCCTTAATTACAGGGTTGAAATTGAGCTGCCCATTCGACTGTCGCGTTTATAAAGGATTATCGTGCGCTATTTACGTAATCCATTCCGATTTATTGCGCGCAGCTTCATAATTCACATCATCCACCGTTATTAATGTTAATGTTTTGATTTATATGTTTATTTTGCCGTTTCGTTCAAAATTATCTTCTTCATCGCTTTGAGGTTATAAATTTATATCTTTAAATAAGAAAAACGTATCAGGTAAATATCAAGGATTGGATTTAACATCGCAGCGGTAATAGCCCAAGGGTAGACTGTCGGTCTAACGATCGGGAGGTCGTGGGGTTCTATCTTCACTCTCCCATTGCACTATTGACGTGAACCCACTCCTAACACAAGCATTTGAGCTTAACTGGAGGGGTTAACAAAAAAAATAACAATTCCATCACATCCACACTAGTAAATTGATCGCACGACAGAACAATACCTCTAACATGTAATCAAATACATTTCACAAAAAATATCAATCTATAATCTAAATAAAACATAGCAACAATGGAATTACATTATTTCGAGAGGTCCAACCTTAGCGAATCCAATTTGCGGGCCCCGACGCCGCGTCTTCCCTTAATGGGATTTCGACCTTGCTCCAAAAAAGCTATTTACACATTACAACAGTCTTCCAGTGCGTTATTAACTTATTAACGAGTTGTCAGGAATGAGAACGTTGATAATTGCAATGATATAAGGCCCGCTGTCTACTACGAATTACAACACCGAGTGAATATACATATACTGAAGGCAATACCTATGTTACAAAAAGTATACCTACTTATAAAAAGGCATTCAAATAAGACGATTAATTTATTTTAAGTCAATCGATTTTATTACTATGCAAGTAGCTCGAAATAAATAAACTTTTTTTAGATTTTTTACTAAGTTACATTTACGTTAACTTTTACGATACATGGAATTTCTACAATGAAAAACAAATAAATCCATAATGAAAATGTGTTACATAATGTAATTAGCTAAGGCCTTATCTAAACTTTATGAAACTTTGTCGAGTATCATATAGTATTTTAAACCAAATCTAAATAATATACGATTGTGAATGGTCTAAAATTTTTTAGACATTACATTAAACACTCGTAGTATCTACGTGCCTAATGCAACACTGTAGAAAGTCAAACCGATTCAGCAAAAGCGTTTTAGAGTAGGGCCGGAGGAAACACATTTCCTGAACAGTACTTTGCTACACATTGGACGATAAAATACGCCAATATTTACTGCGAGAATGAAATAAAAAGCGGTCAAGCGCTGGTTTGAACGAGCGGTGTGAGCGAACAGTGAGTTCCGTATTATAATCATGATAAATATTACGAAGAAATAATACTAAGAATTTTGATTTTAATAACTTATATGTAAATGTTTTGAATAAGTTTGTTATGTTCTTGCAAGTAGTTCAGTTTTTTTACAACCAATAATTTACTAATAATAAAAAAAGAATTAAACTTACTTTACCAACTGCAAAGGAATTATTTTTAATCGACTTTATCAATTCCTTTGCAGTTGACCTTGACCTTGAACTATGACCTTGAATAAATAAATCATGAAATTAAAAAAGTGTTAGCCTAGATTATCTTGTTAAAACGTTAAATAGGTACGAGTAACAAAACAATTATGAAAAATGAATACAAACAACTCTGTGCCCTCTACTTCAATACAGATATCTGACAATGACCAATACCACAAGTTACCTTCATAAGGGTTCCATTCTACTCAAAGTACGAGACCTTAAACGCATCGAATCTGTAAACACGACTCAGTTAAACACTGCACGGCCTTCGATTGCGTTTCGGGTTAAATTAAGCAATTTCAGAGCAGTTTTTAATTAAACCAGAAAACGACATGTTGGAGTAGCACCCCGCGTAAGCAAGCAAAGAGAAAAAAATAGTAGGTTGCGAGTATTTTTTACGTGTTAAATTGATTGTACAAACCATTTAATGCTTTGAATGTTTCATATCATGAATTATATAAGAAGTAAAATGTAGGTCATACCTAATCAATATATTGTTTTGATATACGATACGATAAGTCTTTATTGTGCACACAAAATCAGCATTTACATTATTATTGTATAAACTAGGTACATAAATGGCAGCATTATCGCTAATTAGCGATCTCTAACAGGCGACCTTTGGGTAGAGGGGAAGTACAGAGATGTGAATGGTAGGGGTGTGTTCCACGAAAATAGTCGTGTTAATCAATAAGGTTTATGAATAATAATAATATAGATGCATTGATACATATATATATATATGTCAATACCCATATTATTGCAATTATTTTCTAGTACCTATTTTTGTCATATCAACAATATTCTGGCTGCTAAGTTCTATTGTTCCAACTTAGTCCTCAAGGGAAGGGTAACAATGCATCTGTAGTGATTTTTTTGTACAAAGTGGGTCACGTAAATCACATAGTTTCTTTAATTTATAAATAATAATCTCGTACGAAAGATTACTAACTCCATCAGAGTATAATAGCCGGGAACACACGAATACAAACGATGTATTAATTTTCAAGCGCGTTCATAACTTACACCCACACTTTGAATGTACCTTATCTAAATTGACCAACGTTCAAGAATCGAACTTAGAACATTGCATGATTCAATCACTGTACACCCGGGTAAACGGGGCATATTGTTATTGACTCGTTGTTAATCAAAGCGTTGCTGTGTCTATGTGATTTGCATTAGTGTATATACCGACAAAAACAAATAATTAACATGTAGCGACAATGGTTACATGTCACAATAATCACTCGGCATTATAATTGACTCTAACAACAGTGGGCACGTGAACAATGTATGATTTACTTGTTGTAAACAATATACATATAGTATAATAATAACGGCATTGTGTTCCAAAATTTCGAGTAAGTACGCTGAATTACCTTCAGCTTTTACGATGAATACATAAATGAGGGCTCTCCAAAGATGATTATTATACGTAACCATTGAATTGACGACTGGAAGTTTTTGAATGAATTAAATCGTTATTAACCCAATTAATATTCCAATGGTTAGTGTCGGACTTGTCTATCGAAACATCCTCTGTTGTGGGTTCGATGCTTACTCCCGAAACACTATTGACTAGAACTCGCTACTCATAAGAAAATTCAAAATCTCGAATTGGCTAACATAACAAGTATTCTTTGTTTCATTTTTCGCTTGTTTGCTTTGCTGTTCTTGTGTATTTATCATGACCAATTTTGTTTGCATGTTTGTGATGTGTGTCTGCATTTCTGTGAATAAATGTATTTTCTTTCTTTCTAATAAGTATAGATATGCTAGTTATAAAAAACATAGTAACCTAAAATTTTAAGTTTAAACAATCCACGCACACTAAGCCACCGCTATATTTATAGAGCAAATGAGATTCATGAGTGGAAAACCACGTAAGAATAATAAGAAATCGTTTAAAAATAATATAGCAGCCGCCTGTATACGCCCTGAATATGTATAATACCTACGAATGGGAACGCGCATTGCATTAGTAAACAGCAAACCATTCCATTGTTGAAATGGTTCAAATACTCGGTTATCAATTCGAAATAATTATGTAATTTGAGCACAGACCTCATCCGTTCTTTTCTCAATAACTCCCGCTCTTCCATAGCTTTCACAGACAAATTATAATATAAAATTCTTAATTTTAACATTGTTAGTACTTAACATAGTATAGGTAGTGTGCACGTGTGTGATGTGTGTGTGCGTGTGTGTTTGTAAATGAATGTATGTGATCGTGTGTGTGAGTATTCACGTGTACATTGGTACAATATTATTATGTAGGTACAACGCAAAATGTTCAGTAGAATTATTACTTAAAATAATCCAGTATCGTTTAGTTATTGGTTAACGTAATCTATGAATTGCATTTCGAATGCGACTTCATTAGTATGAACTTTAGATTTTGTCTGCCGTGCCTAAACAACGACTTTGAGGAACTCTACGATCGTTTAGGATACAGGTATAAAAAGTATTGTGATAAACTAAGGCACGCCATATTAGTGTGCAATTTTAAATTAGCTCAAATAAACTACGTATCAACAATAACAGTGTTTGAGGTAAATTAAAATGGTATACGAGTATTGAAGTGAATCGATTTTAGAGTTTAATAAATTAGAACATTCAGCTTTAACGTTTGTTAACTTCTTACAATTTATGAAAAAGATTGAGATTACACAGCGATTTAGTTAGACGATAACTTGTAGAGTCTGAGCTTTTGACATTCCTCCATGAGAGAAATTTTAATTAAACCTACAATTGCCTTCACCTTGAAACAAAGCTCAACCTTAGCAATAGACTAAAGATATTAAATTATATGTTTTATATCGACTTTGCTTTTTGTTTCAGTGTTTTTAAATTGATATCAAGGTATATAAATTTAAATTCTTACGTTGGAATTTCAATTAAAGTACAATCTTTTATTGGAAATCATATCTAAGGAGATTTTTTTGATGGAAGGAAAAATAGTAACAGAATTCGCAGGCGTAACTTAAAGATTTTTAAATAATTTATAAAAAACTTAGTCTACTTGATCTCCAAAATATGATTGAAGTGTTGTTTGAAATATTATGTCTGTAAAATACTGTGCTGTGTACTGAACTTAAGGTAGTCCGTTTCAATTTAGATTTGGTTAGATACTAAAAATAAAATGATAAAATGTTCTACCTGAAAATGCCCGTTAATACCTTCACATGACCTGTAAGGTCATAAAGCTTAGCTAATGGTGAATATGAGCACATGCGAATGCAGCACTTTACACATGTTTACCAGTTCACAAGTTTCGTTAGAACTGTGCCGTCTGTCTGCATCTGTGATCTCGCATATCGTATAAAGACGGCACCACGCACACGAATGTAATAAATGAGATGATTTAGTATTATAGGGCGCCGTACATAAATTAAATATTCAAGTTCGTTTAAATTGCTCGACGAGAACCATTAGGACAGGTGCCTTATAAAAGTGGCTACACGGCTTTCTCGTTGTAGGCGTGAAGTCTCCGAAAAAAAGAAAGAGTATTTATTATGTAAACTTAACGAATCTCCGCCGGATTGGGAGCAAGGGCCGAGGGCTCTCGAGCATTAGAATGTCGGAATGTTATGTTTACCTACTTTAGGGCGCTTTTTCTTACCGGCGGGCTACCGGTCGAATGCAGATGGCAAATGTAAAATTAAAAAGAAGTGTGCGTGTGCACACTGGTGTACTTCGTAACTTTATATGACAGTAATGACCTCTTTGGATTTGATTCCTGGCATTCTTTCGTTGCGTTGTTCATTCATTCACGTTACATTTATTCACACTCAACATAGCTCTGTGCCGTGGGTCACGTGGTCAGTATACAAAATTAATAACAGTGATTCAAATATTCGCCTCGCTAGGAATCGAACCCCGGACTCTTCGAACGGCAATCTGGTACGGTAACCATTGTGCGACACGGGCCGTCAAACAGAAAAGAGTTTATTATGTTTTTATTTTATCAAACTGTTTTTTAAAGAAATATTGGATTGTTACCTTTATCGCGGATACTGTACCCTGTGTTTTAGTTTCATTTTCATTTATTTTTTAAAGGATTTATTTATCGATACTGCTATTTTCGTTTTTTTTTTATTGAGAGGTGTTGTTTTATGATGAGGTCATGATATTATGCCTATTTTTATGGATTTTCCCATTATATGTAGATAGCCGATTATGTGACGCGGCAACATTAGCATATTGTTATTTTATAAGCAACTCAACGCAAATCAACGCTAGAAAGGGAATTGAAGCTTTTCGCTCGTGTTTGCCCCAGTGAGTTATTTATTTTTCATTAAACCAGTTAATGCATTTTCGATCACACAGCATAACGCGCCACAAAGTACAGATTATCGCCAGAGATTTTTTTTAATATCAGATTGATTGAATGAGTTGGAGCTTCAATATTATTTCAAATCTATTTTCAATAATGCGGAGTGTTTGTTACGACTCTAGTGGTATTTTTTCAATTACCTCAAACCATGCGCATTAAGAAACCATCGTTTATACGTAATAGTGATGGAAGAAGAAGGACTTTTCAACGTTTGCCATAATTTACCACAGCTATTATGCTTGCAATCTGAAAATCCAACAGCCTACTTAAATACAACTTCTACGCGCAGTCTAGATTTTATTGTCGGTGGGGGTTGTTAAACCGAAATATTCTCACCTTTTGTATAGATACAGCGGCGGTCCAAACTAGGTTTATGGATAGTATCAACATAAAATAGGCAATGGGAAGAGCGTGCGAGGAAATCATACCGTCGGCGGAACAGCGCAACACCGGCTATACCCGTACGTCGGCCCTATATCCGGCCCCGAATGAAATGCGCCTGTTCTCCCATAAAATGATCCTATATGTGAGTCAATATAGACTTCAGCGTGTAGGACTGTCAACTTGATTTATTTTCATTCGGTGTTTGTTATGTGTTCTCTAGCATCGACGCTAATGAATTTGATCTCACTACACTCCCTATACAAACAACGTTGTTCTAATCTATACTATTTTATTCTTTGATTATCTTATTGCTTCATGATTGATTTAGTTTCTTTCACTTCAATCTCGCTTTTAATTTTCAATCATTTAAGCCGAAATCCATCTCAATTTTGTAGTATAGCCGTGACAGAGAAACACATTTTCATTATAAGCGTGCCTAACCTTACCTCTAAAATACTGCTTAGAAGAAATGACTTAACAATAAACACACACATATCTGGCATGCACCAGAACCAGTTAGAACCTAAAGCAACAAAGAATCACAGCCGCCAACAACGGTCGTGGCGTATTCAAATATGCTCGTAACTTTGGAGTCCCCTATATCCGCTGCGAAATAGAACACGATTCCAATCCCCTTTATACAGTCGCGTGCAGTACTGCCCTCCCAGCTCTAAGCCGGTGGTATATTACGAACGATATGTCACTTTAGGTGACACAGTAAGTTCTTGGACTTATGACTCTGCTGGAGGCAAATTTTCATACGCTCTTTCTTGCTACATACAAGTTTATAAGTTATGCAGATTGTTACTGTTAGAGGTCGTTTATCAAACATTTCGAAAGTAGTCTAGTGTTAAAATAAGTCACAATTCTATTGGGTAAATTGCAGTTTGTCCCGGCTATAGTATCAGTAATAGTATCACCCACGGAGTCAGCTTCACAAAAAGTTATATTAATATGACAGGGCCATTCGCTGCTTAAGCAATAGCAAATTCATATCAGTCATCGCGAAGAAATCGACATTGAGAATAATGTGTGAATAGAAAACCATTCCAAACAACGAATGAATCTAGCAGCATTCGTATAGACCCGTAACGCGAGACCATATATCCGTCGCCAAATTGATCGTGATCCCAATCCGACATTACACGTTCCATACCCTATTGAGCCGGACATCTACATGCCAGTTTCATCACTATTAGATGGAATTTCTAACATCTCTAGAATCAAAGAATACTAGCAAAGTACTTCGATAGGAATAGGCGTACTTGTAACGGTAAATAAAAGGACCATAGCGGAAATCGCACACACAATAAAACCTAGTCGATTACGCAAAATGTGGGAGAAAATTGTCAAGTGAACGTCGAGGCGTGTCACGGGCCGTCACTCTCCGGGAAGAGCAACACCCGAATTAAATTCCTTCTCTCCACGCCAGCTCACCCCCGTTTCAACTTCCGTCGCAGATTTCACGAGAGGTTGAGCAAAATTGTCCGGAATCTGCGCAATTGGGTACATTATTAAGATATCTTTAAGATTAGACGGTTTGATTGCGATGATCGCCCTGCTGTGTTCCGGTTTGAAGGGCGTAGTGAGAGAGACAGTTAACCGATTACCTTAGTCCTCAGTGTTTTTGGGCGACCTAAGAAAGAACTTAGATCCTGTCTTAAATTGATCACAGATGTCCATGGCCGGCAAACACTGCTTACGATAAGGTGGACTGCATGCTTATTTGCTAAAACAATCAAGTTTATAGCTAATAGCGCCTATAGTATCATTTTATGAGAGAATAGAAGTGCATTTCGTTCGGAGCCGAATAGGACCGACTTAGCAGATAGACTACATGCTCGTTTGCTGCCTCAATGTTATAAAAAAAACTGTTACGCGTGCCCGTTGACTTGGAGTCGATTTGCGGAAGTGCTCAACGCGGCGGCAGTATCGAATATGCGTTAACGGCCGGCGTGTAGTTCAACAGTCGTGAAGTGGAAAAGCGAGTTATTGCCACAGCGGGGTAGGAGGACAGGCGAGTGCA
>DWNJ01002231.1:0-10790 GCA_018250275.1 Udranomia eurus
AATCTGTAATATGAATAACGAATATAATGGCTGATTACAAACATATCCTTTGACGTAGGTCTAGGTGTAATAATGATAAAAAATAATATAACATTTTATTGTAATTGTCAAAACGGGAATTGTTATGAAAATATTTAACGTTCTAATTTTTCTGACGAATAAGAAATTAAAGTATCGTTATTATTGTTTTTTTTAGTTTATATTTTGTGTTTAACACTTATTTATTCAATTACTATGGGGATATAGCTGTTATTTCAACCATACGTAAAGCAGGGATGTGTTTTGTGCTGGCGTTTTATTTTCTGCTTCGGAAAGGTATTTTTGCTTGAGATGGAGGAAGTTAGGCAGTTGGTGCAAGAAGAAGGCCGGGAGGCGAGAAATCTGGTGGCTTTCCATGTCGCTGTCGACTCACCATGTACGTTAACCATGTATCCATTAATTAATTTTTATACAAACATGACTTTATTGTCTCTTTGATTTGCGAGTTTGTCTTCGTGGGCGTAAGTACTAATAACTTGGATTTCTTAAGGTGTGCCTTTGACTTGCTCATACGATTGAAATGCAGCTGGTTTTTCTCGAAAATGCAGAAGAAGCCAACAATGTAATACATAATTTGTCTTCATTTTATCGAAATTTATTTTATGAATCGACTATCTGTTTTTATTTTTATTTTTTTATTGCAAACAGATATGTAATGACTGATGCAAAGTTACTAGTAGCTAAGTCATGGACAAATCCTATTGGAGTCCATTACAAGTGGCTGCACGACATAATATATCATAACTCAAGATATTGGGGAGACTTATAACTCCAAAATACTAATAAACATAAAAAAACCTGAAAAATTTCCAACAGGGCCACAAATCTGAATTGTCCAAAACCAGTGTCACTCATATTTTCATATTTCACAAGACACCCGTAAACATTGACATGTTAATCACAATTTTATATTGACGCTTGAGAGGCAAAATTGACTAAGTGAAATGGAGACATAACTGAGGCATTCCAACATAGTCCACAGGGGTAGCACCATATTTGTGGTTGATTTAAGAATGAACTTCGATCCTGTCTTGGGTTGATTACAGATGTCCATGGGCAGCAATGATCAGGTGGGATGCACTCTCCTTTGCAACCATCCAGTTACAAAAAAAGTTAAACTTTGTATACGTTGATTTAAATATAGGTGGAACCTTCCTTTTCACACTTGTTATACCAGAACAAAGCAGCAAGAATACTGATGTTATAAGGCAAAAATAGATGTGACTGCGAAGTCTTAGGACTCGAATCATGAAATAGTAGAACTTTTCTTAACCCTCTTCCGTGCAATCAATTTAAACCTATATTGGACTTGCATACTATAGTTTTTTAACCAACTTAAAAAAAAATAGGAGGTTATCAATTCGACATGTATTTATTTTTTATTAAAAATCTCCTCTCAGTTGAATTCACTTGATTCAATTACTGTTGAGCCATTTTAATTAAAAATAGTTAAGTGGTGATGTCATACAACTTTGCTGTGGAAACTTATTTTTATTGGCTCGATGTGTAGGTAGAGTTACATCTAAATATATATTAAACAAAATACCACTGACTGTCTGACTCACAACATCTCTGAAACTATATATTATTAACTATTCACTTGAAATTTAGCATAGTTACTCATTTCATGATGTACATTTAATCATAAACCATCTTTGAAGTTCTATCTTATCTACCTTTAAGCAAGCAATGCATGCAGTGGGCAATTGTTGGTAACTAATAATAAGCGTAAGTGCAAGTTGCATAGCCAATTTTCTCCGATTTAAATGTAGTTTTGTTGTTATTAGTTACCCATACTGGTAATAATTTTTACACAATGTACAAACTTTCTAAATAAATATGCAAAACTTAACTAGATATGTATGTGATGTTCAGCGCGCTTGTCTCGCAAGCCTCCGCGCGCGGTGCCACCAACGCGTCGGGCTCCGCCACGCGCGCCGCGCTTGCGTTCGGCTTCCGCCGGCCGGGACAAGCGCTCCGACATGCGGGCGAGATACTGGGCGTTGCTGTTTGGAGACCTGCATCGCTCGGTGAGCTCAGCCTTTTTATTTTTACCAAGGAAGCATTTTTTACTTTAACTGTTCTATATTGATAAAGATTATTTTGGTTTTATTTTATTTAGAATGGAAATTAAATAACAAACTACTATGATAGGATTAGCTGAAATGTTGAAGAAGTTTAAATAAATATAATCCTCTTTTCATAGGTAGGAGAAATTTACAACTTTGTGGAGGCGAATGAGAATCTGAACGAGTGCCAAGAAGTGATCCTTGTTTTGGAAAACTATACACGCGATTTTAAAGCCCTAGGTGAATGGTTTAGACTGAAATGGGAGTATGACAATACCCCACCACCTCAACGACCTCAGAGCTTAGCTTGGGAGATTAGAAAGACTGATTTTGTCCGTCTGGATTTCAGACGAGCATATTCCGTGAAAAGTTCACCGTCCGTATCAGGGAAAAACAGTCCCTGTCTCTCTGGACATAATACCCCAAGCGGGAAGAATAGCCCCAACTTGACAGGAAAGGCTAGTCCTGGTAGTGGGAAAGTAAGCCCTAGAATCACTTCAACACATTCCAATACAAGTCCTAAAGGAAATATTGAATTCTTTAGCAGCAAAATTGTTGCTACCAAAACCACAGTGAAATCTGAACAAAAGGGTCCTAAAGAAATGACTCGGCTCACTGATATCAAAGAGAGGGATGTAAAAGATTTCCAAGAAAATATTCAGGTGACTAAAGTAATGCCTGAAGTGAATAATCTCAGTGACAAAATTCTCGAAAAGAAAGATCTGACTGATATTGACATTGAAGTAGAAGAAGCTAAGGAATTGACAAGTGAGGCTTCTGAAAACTCTGCTAAAAACGATAATTTACAAGACGTTGATGCTTCAAAGTTCATTGATAGCAACAATGTAAAGGAATGCGAGAATAATGAACTTAACGAAGAAAAGAATAATGTAAACGGAAAAAGTGATGAAAAAGGAGATTTTCCCATTGAAGTAGGACAAGGTAAGGAAATTCCATTCGAACTTCCAAAACAGGTACTTATAAAGTCCCCACAGGGCGCAAAGCCAAATGAAAAGTCCTCTAATATTATGGATAAAGATTCTAAAGATTGTGGAGCAAGTCAAATACTCCATGTAAAATCTGATATGTTTGAAAATAATAAATTTGTTGAAAAACAACATCTCGTGACTGTCGAAGGAGGGAATGCCAAAGAAGTTGTAAATGCAGCTCCTAAACAAGTAGTGATAAAGTCGCGTAAACTTACAAAAGTGCACAATGCACAAAATGTAAGCTCATCAGATCTCAAAGATAAACAAGATACTACTGAAGATACGCACGCTGTCAAATTAATGCCTGAAAAAAATGATAACAATGTTACTGTGAAAGAAGATCGAAAAATAATAACTGTTGAAGTTGGAAAAGCTAAGGAAATTGCGCATGCGTCTCCGAAACCTGTCATTATAAAGACATCAAAACGTACCAATGTCCAAAACACAAAGAATCCAAAGAGGAAGTTGGAAAACATTGAACTTTCCAGTCAAGCAAAAGCAACGATAACACAACTTGACGCTATTGAAAATGCATTTTTAGAGAAACATCTGATAGAGAATGCAGTTAAAAATGAAAATCTACTCAATCGGGAAAAAGAAATAGAAACTAACTTAAACCAGCCAAGTCTGGAGGTTATTAGTGTTGAAATAGACGATGCAAAAAACAGTGATCTTGATAAACAGAGTTTGAATGTATCACCAACAAAATCGGAAGATAACTTCGCTGATATATCCAGTGAGAGTTCCCCCAAATCTAGCGAGGAGAAACCGCCTGATGTTATATTGAACACTGAGATAAACAAAGAAACTAATAAGCTTCAACAACCAGAGATTGTCAAAGATTTATTAATTGATGTGGAGAAAGCTAAAAATGATGTGAAAAACATTGAAGAAGTAATGCCGGATATAATCATTAAAAACAGTGACGCTAATACATTCAAAGAAGCAGTTGTCAAAGAAGCTGATATTACTCAATCCAAAGACAGTGCTGTACTCGAACAATCAGAACAGGATCCAAAAAAATCTGATAATAAACTTGTACTTGATTCGAAACCAATTGCCAGACCGGCGTATTCTACGGCGGCTGCTAAACCCAAGTCCGTTACGGCTATTAAATCAGAAGTAAAGACACCTCTTCGATCTACGGCATTAGCCAGAAGTTCGACTGTAGTTGAAATACGGCCTAGCACAGCGCCCAAAACCCACAAACCATTTCAAAGGAAGAATCAAACTAGCAAATGTAGTTATCCGTTCAACTTAACAACGGGCCGAAAGAGTCTATTTGATAATTCGCCTGCTACTGTTAACAAGGCACCATTGCTTCTTAAAAGGCCTTACAGTAGAAACACACAAATGGCATCAGGGGACAGTAAAACTAATACAATTAAACCCGATCTTAAAAAACGTCCACCGAGGCCTACGACATTGAAGATCAACGAAAAAGGAGAAAAGAAGACAAAAATCGACAACAACAATCCTGCATTACAGAGGATTAAAAATTGCGATGAATATAGTAGTTGTGATACTATTGTAACGCAAATTGATATGTCTCGCATAGATTCGAGCGAAAGTCTCAAAACTTTGGTACCAGAAGATATCATCCAAGATGTCGGAAATTCCATTGAAGTTCTACCGATTGACGACAAAAAAGACAATGAAGGTTGGCTTACAGTGAAGTCCAAGCGATGCACTCGCGAGTCGAAGAAGCAGTCTAAATCACATTGGGCAAATAGATTCCACCAACCATCAGCGACTACTAGCCTGCCGACACTTAATATGTTGGTATCGCCAAAGCAAGAGACGAAATCAGTTATTGACGCTCCAACGGTAGCTAAAAGTGACCGCGCTCAATCAGAACAACCTCAAATGATAGAAAAACCACTACCAGAATTGGTTAAAGTCGAAGCGAAAGCAGTAGAGCCTGAACAACCCGTAAAAGTCGAAAAGGAAGAACCACACGTTTTAAAAGTTGAAGTGAAGCCAAAAGCTCAAGAGAAACAGAAAGATCCAGCGATGATAAGACAAAAGTCGGACGTTACTGGTCTCAAGACGCGATCGTCGAAGTCCAAAGTTCTTACAAAGAAGGCAGAGAAAGTGAAGGACGCGACCAAAGATGATGAATGCGCAGATTTGATCAAGAATCGCCTCCACTCGTCTTTGGAAAGTCTTACTACTGGGCTAGCTAGATCCCAGGAAAGTACGGAGGATGCTTTTGATTTCGACAAATGGAAAACAGAGTTCAAGTCGACGTTTAATTTTTTGGACGACGACGAAATCTCTGATCAGAATGAGTTGCTGATGTCGGCCGATCCGTCCGAGGTGTCCGAAATAGCGGAGATGACATCTCAGATTGAGGAAAATGAGAGGAAAATTAGCTGGGCGTTAGATTTTCAATCCGAAGTTGATCAGAGGAAGCTGTGCGAGGAAGAGGACCTACTGAATCGACAAATCATGGAACTGCAACAAGTGTCTGATATAGAATTAGACACAGAAACGGATGAAACGGAGGTTTGTATATTATTTTTATTGTTGTTGCGCTATCATCACTTATTAATCACTTCATGGTTGATTTCACCTACTTTCAGCCTTAAGCCTTATGAGAACAATATCTATAGAAAATTTACATTACTAAACTTATCTAAACTATACAGCATATCTAAGCTGTACAGCTTAAATAATGTTCGATATGATCTCAAGCCATTGGAATCAAAACTCCTCTGATTTTATTGGCTTTCAGAGGAAATCACTATTCAATATCAATTCACTGAAATATGACTTGTCATAATTTACCAGGCTGTAAGATAGTAAACTTATCTTCATAAAATACTAACTACACGATATTCGGGCAATTCGGATATACCGCTTACACTATATTAAGCCTTTTAAATAATAACAATATGTGGTATATGAAAAAGCAATTGCATTGATGCTTATTTCAAAAGCTATTTCAAGTAATATAAAATTGTAACGTCTCGCGTTAGCTCAGTTTTCAATTTTAAATTTAGCGTCGCACGCCAAGACCCGAGACCCGACAAAGGTAGAAATGCCAAAGGTTGTGACCTACATCCAGCGTAATCTGATCTTCCCTAACATTTTAATGTGTTAAATCGATACTCTAGTTCTCGTTTTAAAACTGGATTTAGCTCAGTGAGGTCAGTTTATAAACAGCACAGTTTATTTTATCTCGCAGAATCTTAGTTCTGTTTTAAATTCAAATTTTATCGACATTGGACACAGAGTGCCAATTACATGAAATACCATAAGGCTAAGAACCAATCCACTAAGTTGGGGTGCGCTGGTTGCCGTGGAAACAGGGGTTAGGTCTCTATAGTAATATAACAACTGGGCCTATAACCTGAACACCTGAATTTGTACGTGATCGTATAGGTATTTAAAGGGAAAAACTTTGTAATCGTATAAAAGATTGTAGTCCTTTTGATTCTGAAAAACCACCGCCATATCTATCAATAGCAAAGTTCGGGGCGTTATTTTCGGTTTCATCATTGTAGTCAGACAAGAAACACGTCCCTACTTAAGTCTCAGGGTTAACGCATTTGTTGATTAAGGATCTTCAAAACTACAAGATGTCATAATATATTTCAATCGCCTACCGATTTTAAGAGCATAACGGACATAAATTAGTTGCATCATATTTCGATATATAAATATATTTTGTTATTATAGAAATAGGCGATCCGTATCAAAGTAAAGCTTAATGGATAGTGCTAATAGAATTTCTATAATCAAATCTATGATATAATTAATAGTATCAGGCGTCACTTTCTTCAGGCGTTCCTTGCTATTAAATAAATTAGGTCATTACTATTTCGTAAGAATACGTTATAATTATGGATGATGGTGTACCTTTCATTTGTATACTGCTTGAATTATAACCCAATTTAACAGACCTATAATTCCAGACCGACGCCGAAATACTATGCGAGGACCCGATCTCTGTGGCAACGTGTCCTCCAGAGAACCTGGGTTCGCTCACAGCGAGTCTTGAGGACCAGTATGAGACCGCGCTCGCCGGTATGTCCTGGGCCGAGAGGATGGACGCCTTGGTCACTCTTGAGGCGTTAGTGGCGAGGGATCCAGGTATGTATTGAAGTTGAAGTTCCCTTGGAGATTCTCAGTATCCCCACAAAGCACAGGTTCCCTTAGATGACCTGTGCTTTGTGGGGTACATTTAGTGGGTGGAAACCCAGTATAGCTCTTACGATATCGGGTACCTTTGAAGAGGTTTCCTTTCTGTGTCAAGAATCAAGGATTTAACGTTTTTATTAATTATCAATCCATATACCTTTTTTTGGCGCCTTTTTTATGTATGACCCCTTAGCCAAAAGGCATGTTCAGAAACTAAACTAAAATATTTCTTTTACCATTCACTTATTTGACACTACTAACAATTTTAGATTTAGTCTTCTTTCTTTAGGTGTTTTACTTTCCGAAAGTTTTTGCACTAAAATACAATTGCTAATATTAATGTTTATAAATGAGGATAATTATTTAATTACAGGCAGAGCCCAGCAGCTGCACAGTAAGCTGTCTCAGGGCATCAGGCGGCGGGGCAGTCTCCAAGATGTTCTAAGACGGTATGAAGGAATCCTTCATGAAATTACGATCTAGCCTATATCTATCTAATGAATAATTAATATAATATTATTTAACGAGTAATTTAATGTTCTGTTATGAAGAATCTATGCACTGGCACCTCACTCACCTCACGACCTAAGGGTAGTAAGTAGACTCCAATGTTTTCACAATTTAAAACTTTTTGAATCTATAACTTTCAGAATACAAGCGAAGCAGGCCCGTGCTGACCGTCAACGTCAGCAGCTGAGGATGGAACGAGCTAACAAGATACACCAGCTCTTGGCTAGGGTCGAGGAAGTTAAGGTATTATAATTGTTATTTTACTAGGATATGAAAAATCAAGAAGTTTTTATTCATTATAAGGTAATGTACGTCGTATACATTTCCATTAGTCAGTGGTCATTGGCTTTCAACGCCTTCAGATTCGCGGGCTATGGTAGACCGGGAAAAAAAAGCTGATGTAAAAAAAACTTCCAGTATATTACATATTGTTTTACAGTTCTGTCCATATATGAAGATATGAAATGAGAGGGAAGATGACTAGTGGAATATTTGTAAAACATCAAATCTCAGTGAATAACTGAAACACAAGCCAATGTGGACTAAAATGATTCATGGATTACTTTTTGCTTATACTTTTATGGCTATTTCTTTATTTGTTAAGGTGTATTAAGATTTGACAAAAATGTGCAACATATAAAAATATTTCTGATATACATATCTGTATGTAAATTTCTGTTTTTAATAAATATATTATTTGTTTTTACAGCTCGCTAAGAACCAACTGACTGAAGAAAAACGACTCAGGATGGAGAGGCGACTGCAGAAGGCCGCCGAGAACAGAGACCAACATCTCAAAGTAAGATTATTTCTAACAAACTCATGTAATATTTTTTTATTACTTAATAAAAAACATTAACCATACATTGGTGTACATTAAATAAATTAATAGTGTACATCGCAGCACAATTTGCGCCGTAGCTGAGCCGACGTGTAATTTCCCGTGCCAGGACCGGGTCCGCAAGGCCCACGACGAGGAGGAGAAGCTGCGCGAGATCGCGTTCATCAAGCAGCTGCAAGCGGAGAACAGGAGACACGACTTCCTGGCGCAGTGCCGCTCGCACACCACCCGCCTGCGGCAGCGGCGCCGGGAGCAGCTCGAGAAACTGGTCAGTGATGCTTCACTTATTAACGTCTATTTTACGTATGTACGTGAACGCGTCTATCGCGGGAAAGGCTGAGATATGTTACCCTTTTCGTCGAATGCACACTACTATAACTGTTCATCGATTTAAACAGATTTCTACTTAATTATATTTATTGATTGATTACTACTTTAGTACTTATTAGTCATACCATGTTGTAGCATGTGTGTATTGCGATGAAATAAATGCTTTTTCTTGTATTTGTGTGCAAGAGTGCGCGTGCATACGTCAAGGTTACGTCAGAACGGACGCGCGCATGTGTGTGTATCCGTGTAAAAGTATCACTGTAACCCTGTAGTGTAGTGTATGTGTGCGTATGCGTGCGTACGTTAAGGATACGTCAGATTGTGCGTGAGACTAAGCGGAGTGTAACGGTATGTGAACGTGTGAACAATAAGGCCAGGTGTAACTTCGTGTATGATGGTGTATGTGTGTGTGTACACTAATGGCACTGTAACCCTGTACGTGTATGTGTGCGTGCACGCCAAAGTTACATCAAATGGTGCGTGACCAAGTGTAACAATGTATTCGTGTATTTGTGCATAGGTGTGTGCTCGAGAGCGCGCGTGCGTACATCAGACCGTGTGCGTCAAGAGAGAGTGTAAGCCGTTCATGTGTGTGGATGTGTGTGCGCGCACTGAAGCCACTGCAGTAACCCTGTGCGTGACGTGACGTGTATGTGCGGCGTGTGCAGGAGGAGAAGGCGGCGCGCGAGGCGGCGGTGGGCGCGCGGCGGCGGGCGCTGCAGGCGGCGCGGCAGCAGCACGTGACGCTGCTGCTGGCGCGCCGCCGCGAGCGCGCCGCGCGCGTGCAGCAGCTGCAGGAGGAGAGACGTGCGCAGCGGGGCGACGCTGCGCGGGAGAAGGTACGTGCACCGGTACCCCAGTAGTAGCGCTTTAGCGGCTTTATCCTCACTATATATGTGTGTGTACAACACGCTATGGACCCTTGGTGTAGTAGCGCTCTAGTAGTTTTACTGTCACTGTACACACATGTCATCTTAGCTTAGTATTGAAGCAATTTAGTGGCTCGATTTCCACTGAGAATACCATACTGTCTAAGATTTGTCTAGTGGCGATGTAGCCGCTTTACTGTCAAGACATACTGTATGCTTGGAACAGTACCGTGATATTGTCTTCACTGTCACTCTGTACAATATGATAGGGACACTTGGAATAGTGATGCTGTAGCAGCTCTACTGATACTATGTACAGCATACTATATATGCTTGTACACTATGTGTAGTAGCGCTGTAGCAGCCTTACCCTTACTGTGTCTTCCGTTTACCACAGCTGTGTCTATCTGTGTATCATTACAGTGCTCTCAGTGTTGTTATAACAGCTCTATATAATTACAATTGTATTGGTGATATTATACTTCTGGTCATTTGTATTGATGTTGTTCTATCAGTTCTATTTCATTCCGGTTGCATTATTTTCATAAGCATTAATCCGAATGTGCCATTAGCGTTGTGAAACCCCTGTGTTGTTGAATTTGCAGTGCAATAATGCTGCTATATACTATACGAATTATTTTTGCATAATCATTAGTTATTTTTCATTTTATTAATAATACATAAATACATAATACATAAATTTTGTTAAAACAAAATTCATTAAAAAATACATTAATCATGTAAATTCAAATAAGTATATATTTTTTCAACAGAAACAAATTTACTTCTTCTTAGTGTTAATTAATTTTAATGTTTCTTAAAAAAATTAAATGTTAATTGTTCCAATTCTTTACTAAATATCATTAAAAATATATTTTAAAAATCTAAATATTCTAACATTTGAAAAACAGTAAAAAGTATATCGCCCAACGTGGGGCTCGAACCCACGACCCTGAGATTAAGAGTCTCATGCTCTACCGACTGAGCTAGCCGGGCA